>WNNJ02001093.1:0-61831 GCA_012934845.2 Pomphorhynchus laevis | reverse complement strand
TATATATATATATATATATATATATATATATATATATATATATATTAACTTGCTTAAGAACGAGACGCTCAAGGAGTTTAGAGAGAGTTGGGAGAAGTGAAATAGGACGGTACGAAGATGGTAGTGAAGAGTCGAGAGATTGCTTTTTGATGAGAGGACGAACAGTGGCGCATTTCCAGATGGAAGGAAATGTACGGCTACGGATGGACGAGTTGAACAATGTGGTTAGGAAGGGTAAGATAGAGGAGCAGATATTTTTAAGCAAGTGAGTGGGAATTGGGTCAGAAGGAGAGGTTTTATTAGGTAATGACAGCAGAACCGAAGAAACTTCATCAGACGAAACGGTAGTCTCTTTGTCCAAGTAAAAATGCCTTGAGAACATCTCAGCAAGGTCGTCTTCAATAACGCTATCAAAATATTGGCCAATTGTTTTATTAGCGTTCCTACTACGATTCACATATAGAAAGAGATCTTTGGGATCATGTCTACAACTATGAGCTAGACCATTTTCAAATAAATAGCGCTTATGTCGTTTTAAAGAATTGAAGAAATTTCTCGCCTGCTTATAAACACCATATTCACAAAACCCACCTTTAAAGCATTTGAAACTGAAGTCACGAGCCTTCATCGCAGTAGCCAGCTCAGTATCAAACCAACGAGCGCTTTTCCGACTAGTCTTAGACTTCAAAGGTGAGAATTTTACCATTAGAGAATAAAGCGTCACGCGAAAATGATTCCAGGCCTCGTCAACTCCGACAACAGCCGGATCAGGCCAACTTACTCTATGCAGTTTTGATGTAATAGCATCATAGTTCACCCGAAAGACATTAATCTGACGTTTGTACCGAGCATGATGAAACACCCTCATTTGTATATTTAGCAAAACTTTAACTACACAGTGATCAGACAAACCAACAGGAGAATCATATTGGATACTACTGATTAATTGACTGTTTGTCGATAGGCAAAGATCAAGAAGGGAAGAACTACAACTTGAAAAGCGAGTATGTACATCAACAAATTGAGCAAGACCACAATAAGTAAAACACTCCATAAGGTCACAAGATTCACTATCACAAGTAGGAAGAACCGTATTCGAAGTCCATTCAACATCTGGCATATTCAGATCCCCAATTATCACAGTATCACAATCTCTTCGCGTATACAACTCTATCTCTTCAATGAGTTTCTTAGATATTGCCTTAGGAGCACGATACACAAGACCCAGTATGATGGGTAAGCTGTTATCAAACTTCACCTGACACCACAAACTCTCAACTCTATCAATAGACGACTTACTCAAAACGCGCACCTTAACTTCGTCTCTCATAAAGAGAGCTACGCCACCACCCCTACCCCTATCCGATCACTACGGAACAAAGAATAGCCTGGGATGGATACCTCAGCATCGGATACATCACAATTAAGCCAAGATTCTGTAATACCAACTATAATTGGATTAACAGACTCGATCCTAAACTTTAGCTCATCGACTTTCTGTAACAAGCTCCGAACATTACAATAAAATATACTGACTTTTATTCACACCAGTGCGAGTAATAATATCATCTCTAGCAATCTGACGCACTTCAGATACCAAATCAGCTAGGCACTTATATGCTGTAAGACCTTGCCAAAACCCTCCACATTCAAGAGAGGCGATACATATAGTGGGGACCAACTGATTCGAATGCGTCGCCTCACTACTTGAAAATTTTGCACACATAGATTGCTCTCACCAAGTGCAACACGAGATGCGAGTTCTTTCTTAGCTTGAGACAATTTCTCCCTTTGAAGAGCGTCAAGATCTTTCAATAGACTAACATGGGATCCTTTTAAACGATATGAATTCCGAAGAATTAACCCAGCATGCGACTGCTCCCTAAATACAGCCTTAACTAAACGCGGCATAATAATTGTAAGATTTGGCATAATAATTGTATTTTTGGCATAATAATTGTAAGATTGTGAAAGTTTAATAATAATTGTACTTCAAGTCAATCAAGTCATCGAGAGCCGCAGTCAGCGAAGTCGTTGTTGTATATTTAAGTATGTGTTTAGGCTTGAAACCAGCTTTAAATCGTGTTTCTTTTTCTACTAATTTTTCCTTGATTGTAAGTTTTAATAACCAAAAGATTTAACCAGTTTTTTATAATATATTTTTTATTTCATGCTTTTAAATAAATTTCATCATTATTTTATTTCATGCTTTTAAATTTCATCATTTAAATAATTTAATAGATACATATTTTAAACTAGGTTACTATAAAAATAACATCAAGCAGAAAATAGTAAAATATATAAATCAACACAATAATATAAAGAATAAATTTAAACTCTTAAGTGGCAAATTTTTATGGATGGATAATAAATAATATACTTTGTATTAGAATAAGATACTAGATAGTTATTTCAGAGGAAATACATCATTAGCATGTATTTGGCCCCGCTGCTATGTTGGGTAGAGGAGTTAGGGGCCGAAACCTGATAGCATAGCAGTTCCTCCTGATGACCTCTAATTATTATTCTGATACAACGTCTGTTATTTATTACTCAATTCATAAAAATTAATTTTTATTTTAAACTTCTATTTTTTATTTTAACTTGATTTAAATTATAGAAAATTTAAATTATAGAAAATCTAAAAGCAATTATTAATTTTATTATTTAATTATTAAATTTTGATTTAGCATTAATATGTTTTGTTTATTTTATAATTATATTAAATACGTAGACTCAGTTAGCTGATTTAATTTGTACAGGAAAACGGTTCTCGCAAATGGGCCATTGAAAAACATTCGCCATTTTGTTTTGCAAAAAAACAAAATTTAAATCTTATTCATTATGGCCATGCTCAGCGGATCATTTTGACATAGGGTGAAAGGCCCTGGCAAAAGCGCTACTCCTGTCTGGACGATTCCGGGTAGAACGATAACCCCTGATGCACATCGATGCAGCTCGACATAGGGCAAACCCGATCACTCGTTTCAAGCGACATATGCATTCGGCGTATGTCTTGCCTTCTGAATTCGTGGATTGCAGCCTCGCGATTTGTTGTAGTACTTGTTGTGGACCCATACCAATACCGCCCGAGGTGGAAAAAATCAGAGGAATGAATGTTCCACTTTCAATATCCGACACAACCTCATCATATTTGGATATTTTTCTCTCTTCATTATAACTGAATGCACTTTACATCGACGCAGAGCACGAAACAGCACGGTGGTTAAAAATAGCAACTTCAAAAAGCGATCACTCCAATCGTCTCTCGTATAGTCTGCAGCATACAATATCGAGTCGCGCTTCCACATCGCGAAAAGTTGTGGACGATTGGAAGATGATGTTATTATTCACTGGATCCAAGACAGGCTCGATCACGACTCCGCTGCACACTGATGATAATTCCCGAGCAAAAATGTTCCTTGATGTCCTTGCACACTGATATTAATTCCCGAGCAAATATTTCCTCGTTTACACGAGGTGTCCAAGCTAAATACAATAAGGGCATTAGCTTTAACACTATATAGGCTTGGACACACATTAGCTTGGACACTATATAAGCTTGGACACTAATTAGCTCTGACACTATAAGTGTCCAAGCTAATTACAATCAATCCAGTTCCAGATCAATCCAGTTCTAGATCAATCCAGTTCCAGATCAATCCAGTTCCAGATCAATCCAGTTCCAGATCAATCCAGTTCCAGATCAATCCAGTTCCAGATCAATTCAGTTCCAGATCAATCCAGTTACAGATCAATCCAGTTACAGATCAATCCAGTTCCAGATCAATCCAGTTCCAGATCAATCCAGTTCCAGATCAATCCAGTTCCAGATCAATCCAGTTCCAGATCAATCCAGTTCCAGATCAATCCAGTTCCAGATCAATCCAGTTCCAGATCAATCCAGTTCCAGATCAATCCAGTTCTAGATCAATCCAGTTCCAGATCAATCCAGTTCCGTTCGCTCTGCTCGCGGAATTTTTAGAGTTAACCTCTCTAATTAGTAAAACAAATTACAGAGCTGATTACAGTTTCGCTCGCTGACAAACCGATCATTTCAATCAGTAGCAAATTTAACAGTTTAAACACACAAGGACGTTGAAGGGAAGACGTAAGAAGACAGTTACGACCGACACCAACTGTGCTCATCTACAAGTACATTGCTCGACACACGACTGCAGCGTCTGAACTACAATCGCATGCGACAACAGTAAGTCTCTAGAAGACTTTATATTTGGCTTTTGTGCCAACAAACTCACACGCGACCTATCCCATAAGAACATATCAACCTCCAACGTGTCCACTCAAACCACCCAGTCGTTTCTGATGTCATTTGTTAACCCACTGATCCTGTCACCACATGCACTTCTAATCCCATGTCTTCACTTCCCGACAACCCCGTCTCTTCCCTTCGGTCTCGTTTCTCAATAACTACATTCCTCAATCAAAATCACCCACACCAACCTCCACAATCCTTCCACTCATAACTTTCCTCACAGCGCCACCACCGTCTATATTTTCCAAATCCTCTTTGCCTACCTCAGTCAAATATACTTCCTTGATATCATCAACTCCCAGCTCTCCTATCGTGATATCACCAGCTCACGTTATTCGTTCTCCTTTACGGAAACGCTTTCCTTCTCGCGATCGTTGTGTCATCGTCACTAATATCACTCCTTTCACCTCTTTATCTCTACAAGCACGTCTCGACCACGATGTTTCCGCATTCAGATCCATCCTCTCGTCTCTTGTTCCTGCGGATAAACCATCCTTTTTCAACAACATATCTGCTGTCGCATTCATCCGCCTAAACAAATCCACTCAATCTAATCCTTCCCAGCCCCCTCTCCTAAAAATTGTTTTCAAGCATCGCTCTCACGCTTCCTCTGTCCTCTCCCAACGATTCAAACTCATGTCCTCTTCAGCCACTCACATTTTCCCCGATCGCACCCCTCCGAAATCGCCCAACTCACATCTGCACACATCGAAAAACGCCGTCGCGTGGAAAACGGCGAAACATCTCTCTCCATCCGAAACATCGACGGAAATTTTCAAGTTGTCCACACCCGCCCAAAAATTCGATGGCGCTTCATCTCCCCTATGTGTCTTCTCCACTAGCTCCTATCACCACCACAAACGGTTTCTGCCTCGGCATCCTCAACAATAGATCTATTCTCAATAAATCCGGTCTTATCCTCAACCTATTCACCAAGCAATCCACCGATCTATTCTGCCTCACCGAATCCTGGCACTCTGATTCTGACGACCTCTCCATTCGCCGTCTGACCACTGCCGGTTGCTCACTAGTCGAATCCGCTCGCCACCTCAGCAAATCCCCTTCTAAATTCTCTAATCATAACGGCATTGTCGCATTAGCCCGTCATCCCGCGTCTGTTCGCAAAATCACTTCCCCTTTATGTCCTTGTTATTTTGAACTGCTCACTTGTCGTTCTTCTAACTCGATCACTCTAGATCTCGCCATTGTATACCGTCCTGGTTCATCTGCTCCTACCTCCCTATTTTTTTACAAACCTCTCTGACCTGTCCAACTGTTCTTTGTCCTCCCTTCCCTTCAATCGTTCTTGGCGACTTCAACATCCGCCTCGACCACCCCTCTTCCATCGAGTACATCCAGTTCATCAACATTCTATCCAACTATAACTACAAACCCAATTCCACTGCCCCCACACATATCCTTAGTGGGGCACTCGACATTATCGCTGTTCCCGATTGTTTTCCTGCCTACACCTAACTGTCCATTTTTGATCCTGGTCAATCCGATCACTTTCTCGTCACCATTGACCTCACTCAAAACCACATCCCTCCTCACACACCTACAATCCTACGTCGCCCTTGGATAAATTTTGACCTCTCCCTTCTCCGCTCTGCCTTACTCAAATTGTCTCTATCCTATCTCACACAATAACATATCCCTCTCCTCACGATCTCGCCTTTCTTTTCGACACTGAACTCACATCCATACTCGATCTTCTCTAGTCCTTCAAGCCTCACCCACACCGTCGCTTGCACCGTGCCTCTTGGTTTGACATCCATTGACTACTCTCAAAGCGTCGACTCCGTCATGCTTTTCCAGTCTATCACCGCTCTCTTAGACGCGATTTCCGCTCGATCAATCCGTATTTCCATGATTCCTATCTTGTTCCTCGCCGGTCTCATCTCAACCTACTAAGTACCAAATGCAACTCCTTCTGGCAGCATAAAAGCATCACTTTATTCAACTCTAAGACACTCTGGCATACTTTTAACTCAATCTTTGCTCGCTCCTCTTGGCCGTGCAACACCAATCCCATGATTATTCGTCATTTTTCCATACCAAAGTATCCACGTTGCTCTCTCACACCCCGGTCTCCATCCTATCCCACAATGCCCCGCCTAGCATCATCCTTCCAGAACTCTTTTATCTTCTCCGTCTCACCTACCAAAGTCTCAACTGTTCTCATGTCCTTGCCCAGCAAAACCTCACCTGCCGATGCCCTGCCTACCCACGTACTTATTTCCATATGTTCATCGATATCCCCTTTTCTCAAACCTTGTTTTACTCGTCCATCCGCAGTCGTATCTTCCCTTCACACTGGAAATCCGCAATCGTTCGTCCCCTCCTTAAGAAACAATCGCTCGACCCATCCCTTCCTTCTAGCTATCGCCCCATTTAACTACTCCCTACTCTTTCTAAGCTCTTAGAACATCTCATCTTAATACAGATCAACGCTTATCTCACCTCATCCAATCTGTACCCTCCTTTTCAATCCGCTTTCCGCTCTAATCACTCAACAGAAATCGCCTGCATGAATGTTTACAACGACTTACCCATTTCTCGAGACAATTCTCTATATAGTGTTCTCATCTCCCTCGACCTCTCCTCCGCCTTCGACATTGTCGACAACTCCGTCCTCCTTTCTCACCTTCGTTATGATTACGGCTTTTCTTTTTCCTCCGTAGCATGGTTTGCCTAATATCTATCCGACTGTTCCTTTTGCGTCTGTTCTAATTCATCATCTTCCCATCCCATCCCTATTTTTTTGCGGGGTCCCACAAGGCCCAGTCCTAGGTCCCCTGCTGTTCTCTCTTCTGCTTGGCAAACTCTCTCCGTTTATCAAACCTTACTCCCTTAACGTCATGCAATATGCCGATGACATCCTCATCTATGCTCATGCACCCGCACATCGCATACACGATATCGGCATTTCTGCCTCCAACTGTCTTTCTTCTATCTACAAACGTCTCTCCAATCTCCATCTCTTTCTTAACCCCGACAAGTCTAAAAAATGTGAATTTTCCCCCATGAACACAACATATCTCCTCCCACTGTATATTTTGCCTCATCGATCATTCCCATAGTACATAATCTCATTTTCTTAGGCTTCCATTTCGATGATCACATTTCCTTTAAACTCTTTATCCGTGATAAGATCCGCTCGTCTAACTTAATTCTCCATGACATCCGCCGTATCCGCCCCCTTATCGACTTCCGTTCTTGTATGTATCTTCTTTCATCGCTACTATTTCCTAAAATCGATTACTGCCTCAGCCTTTTCGCCAATTCTCTAAAATCCATCATCATACCCCTACAACGAATAATCAACTCCGCCGTTTAAGTGCTCTTTGGTCTTCGTCGCTTCGTCCAAGCATCCACATATCTTGCTCAACTCTCCTGGCCCACCATACACATCCGCATCAAACTCTGTCTTCTCTTAACTTTTCGTCTCTTCACTGTCGGCTCCCCATCGTGTTCATCAACCTTCCTTTCTTAGACGACATTCGCCTTATCTCGCTATTGCTGCGTTTCTGTCATACCCTCTTACTGCACGTTCCAAATTACTCCAACAGCTACTGTCTTTGATCCTTCCTTTTTGCCGCCTGCCTCGCCTGGAATAAACTCCCTCTCGACGTTCGCCGCGCTCCCTCTTTTGTCACATTCAAACATCTCCTCCGTTTACATCTTCTCGACACATAATTTACATTTATGTTTTGTTGTGATCATGTAAGCGTGCGCTGGCACGCATTTGCTACGTTAAAATAAATCTTTTTTTAAACGAAAGAAGATGTGGAATGCTTGTTTCCGAATTGCAAACGCATCTTGCAGGTAAGTTTGCAAGCTCCCAGGCATAAATTATGGCCAAACTATCCTGAAATTCGTTGAGCGATAGATGAAAATTTTCCTGATTGATTGGGAGTGCGCTTTCCTATGTCGATGCTCCGAATGCCACACTATAATTAAGGCACTACTATATTTTCATTTACAATTTCCTTGGCTTTGATGAGGCGAGCCGTAAACGCCTCTTTTTTGATATTGCAATTAGTCTGCAAATTACTAGTTGGTGTTGCCTTAATCTTTTTCTGCCAACCTCTAATCTGTAAATTAAGCAAATTGTTTGAGATGTGTCATATTCCATTCCGCAGGTTAATGGAGGATTCATGATCCCGATACCATTCTGGTTGATGGGTAAGGTTAATATAACTTTCAATCCTTCACTTAGCCTTTGCTTTGTAAGTTTGCATATAAAATCATCGACTGTAGCAACGTGCAGCAAATAAAGTTGATCTTCACGACATATAGTCGTTTTAAGCAAATGAGACCATTTCCATTGGAGTGAATGCACTAGACCGGCAACCGCTATATGAGGTCAACCTCGCATGCATCGCAAAGCTAACCAACTAATCTTACGAATCCATATACTTGATCTTTTATGGTTTTGTCATAAATTCTTCCGTTTCTATTGAGGATCCGAGAATGCTGCAGCCATCATACCTTATGTCTACGTCAGCGAATATTGTAGCCGCTTCACTCCACATTCGCCAACTTTACACTTCGGCGAATTGGAAATATACGAACGGATATTACGACAAGCAACCCATTTTGTCTCCTCAGTGCGTGGTGTCAACTATACCCAGAGTGGCATTGTTGAATGTCCACGCTGTTGAACGTTCGCTGTCTGACGCCCACCTAGTGCATGTATGGCGGTCACTGTCTATACCTGGATATGTTTCAAAGTTTCTGTTTACAATTCATCCACCGGGTCGACTACTAGGCCACAGACTTATGATAAAGCGCAGGCTCCGTCCCAGAACAAATTGTGTTACGATAAGCGATCGTATTGTTGACCTGTGGAACAATCTTCATGCATCGTCAATCGACAGCGGTTCCGTCCAGAAGTTCAAGGCAATTATTAAATTACGACATTGACAGTTTCACCTTTTTTCTTTTTTTATGTTTTAAGCCAAGTGATCTAGTCAATTTGAGCTTATGCTCCTGGGATGTTGTAACAATAACAATTTGACTTATTTTGTTTTTGTGTTTAATTTAAAATCTTATGTAAATTAAAATCTTATATAATTAAAGAAGTTTGAGATAAATAATAGGCATACAATATAAAACTGTTGCTAACATTGAATATAAAACGATCGTCTTGAGAATCAATACTAAATCAGGTTTGGAAGCAAGTATAGTAGACGTAAATTCAAACAAGTTCAAACAAACAACTTACAAATGGGATAAAAATCTCGTAAACGAAGACAAGAGAAGACAGACGCGACAATGGAAAAGACGAAGAATCCTCCGAAGTACACAACACAACAAGTTTGTTGTGACTCCTTGGGTTGCGATGTTTGGACAACCGTCTCAATTTTGGAGTCCGAGCAATCGGCTATGTGCGATAATAAATGTATTTATGGATATTGCAGCGCTTCGATTTTATTGCTAAATATCTCAAGGTTCACACCGAATAATTCCGATATCATATTTGCTGCTGATACGTCCAGAGAATCCAATGATGTTCACTCCGTCGGTTGGAGTTGTGCGGCACTTAAAGATGTAACTCGGACGAATGATCTATCGAGTGAAGATTGCCAAACTATGCCAAGTCACGATATTGTGTCTAATCATACCTATGATGGGGACATGAGAGATACAAAATACACCAGCCCTCTACTCCTAAATGACATGATATCTAATTTCACAATTAGTAAAATCATGTCTGTCTGGATATGGAAACTGAGTCGGAAATGGTATCTAACAACGAAGCTGTCAATTCCGTTGGCAAATCACGATCTACATGGCCTACCTCACTTTCTCTCACGAAGCAATCCGATAACAATGATATAGACTCTCATCGTATCGAAATTCCACACCAGGTTGCAATCGAGGGTTAACAGTCTAGAATAGTTTTTAGTGAACAGTCTAGAAAGTTTTTCAGTGAGATATTCTCTCAACAACAAACTGATCCATTAAATAGTCACAGGTCATTCTTATCCATTAAGTCTAATGAATCTTCCCGGAATCGGTGTTTGATTATTACGAACGTTCTTGAGTCGTCGTCTGATGTGGCTCAAACTCGAGTGGACCATGATGTTGAAAAATTCCAAAAAATATTGAGAGTTATTATTTCTCCAGAAGATTCCTATATTTTAGAAGTTCGCCTTATTGCGATATTTAGGACAGGCCGTCGCTACAATCTTGAAGAACGTTCTCGTTTGATGAAAGTTGTCTTTCGTACATCTTCAGTGGTCCGTGAGTTGTTAAAACGCAGATCTAATCTGAGGCAGTCCCCATTTCGATTGTTGACAGATATGTCTTTTGCTGAGCGTTGTCTCTGACGTGTTGCTCGGACTGAGCTAAATGCTCGGATAGAATCTGGAGAAACTGATCTGCATATTGTAAATTTTCGGGTAGTTCGGCGTCGTCCACGATTGAGATGGCCCCCGCTATGAAAACCTTTTCTGAGAATTGTAAGATAAGACCCGCAGATGGGTCCTGTGTATTGAAATTAGATAGCAATGTTGAAACTGTCAAGATACTTAAGTGGGATTTGCAAAAAGGGCGCTATTATACGGTTGGTGAATTGCTGAGCGCGCACCTCGGATACAGCGCGAGGACATTTTGGCTAAAACAATACCAATATGCCCTCTCAACCTTACTATTTCGTCAGAGTATAACGTATGATGTTTCTGGGCGATGCAACCGGCTAACCGCTTTAAAAAAATACCGGAATCCTTACCAACTCCACCGTGGCTTGAGAAGACGGCGGGAATGAATGAAGCTCGTTCGATATCCGTAACGCGCTTTAGGTATTTACCTCTTTTTCTTGATTCGTGAAAATGAAAGCATGAATCGAGACTGTTGGAGGAATTAGAGCATTAAAAACGCAAATATCTATGAGAATACGCTCCGTTCTGTCTCCAAAAAGGCCTGAACATGACATATCTAATCTTGCTTCAGGATTCGTTGTAGTGGTGCGATTGCGAAATTTGACACTTTCACTGATGGGACTTAGATTAGACTCAATTTGGACGTTGTGACACACCTCTGTTAACTTTTCTGCGAGGAAATCTCGAATTACGTCGTGCCTCATTGAGGGCAATCCGCCAAATGGTCACGATAATGCATGGGAGATAGAGTTTGCCTCACCACACTGGCATGTTCTGGGAGCATCTGTTGGAAGTGCACCATACCTTGCTAAAATTGAGTCGCGAAAAACAATGCTGATCATTCTCGTTTGTGTATTGTGCGTTGGAAATACGGTTAGCCAAGCGGATGATCCTTTTACTGATGCGTGATCGATGGAACTTTTAAGCACCGGATCAAGGGTTTGCATTAGGCTAAATCGCTTGTCCTGTTCTTTAGATATTCGATTTTTTTGAAAGTGCCTAAGATTATCGTCAACATCTGTGAGACCGTATATGTAATGCTCACACAATCTACGGGAGGCTTCATATTTACCGTCTAAGTAAGTACTTGAATCTTTGATAGCAATACCACCGTTTAGTACACTTAGACTGTAAATTTGCCATAAAATATCGTCACTAGCTGGATCGGATCCAATTAAACATTTTAGCATTGACCTGATCAACGAAGTCAGTGGAACGAACCAATCAGCGTCGCAAAGACAATATCTATGGAGATAATTTCACTTGTGCTGAATAGATCTGGTTAACACTGCATATGCAATATGAAGATTGGTGTGTCCAACTTCAGTAAGACGAGCGATGGTGTTGATAATTAATTTAGTGGTTTTGTGAAAAAAAATCTTTCACGAACGTTTCATTACCGATAGGAGATCCTAATACTGATAAGCCTTTATCGTCAATTATGTTTGTTATAATAATAAATTATTTGTTGTATAAAAAATGAAATAAAATTTTATTGTTTAAATGTGGTTAATTTATTTTTATCATTGTTTTTACCATCACAAATATAATCACAATTATTTGTCAGGGCGCACAGTCATTACTAAAACGTATCTCTAAGCTAAAAACCGACAGAGGACTGTCACTATACAACGACATTGTCAGCTCAATGCGCTTAATGATTGGAATAAAATTGGCAAAAGCTGTGTCAATGTGCGTAAGGGCTGCGAGATCGACGTTAAACAGACTGTTGCTCATCTGGGTTACTGATAACCCTAATTCCTCAGGCCACTTGATGCAAACAGCCGTCTCAATTCCAACGTATACATTGCATTTTAAATATCATTAACAAGGTAAGGGGCCATTTGAATGTAACCAATTCTTTGTATGTTGGTAATAAAGTATCTTCTGTGAAAGATAAAATAAAAAAACCATCACAAATCCGGAAATAAAAATAATTACGACATTCAAAAGACAAATGCTTCCCTTAGACGGGTTTACAGAAGAGCGTATATGGACGTGAAGATTTACTTTTCATCAATTCAACGTTCATTGGTAATTGTTTTTTTACTTTAATAAATTCTTACATTAAAAATAAACTTAGCAACAGAATGGCCACTGCAATAAAAAATGCAACAAAAAAATTGGATAAATTTTTGCAGTGTTGACACATGAGTCTTCATCTTGTGTAGAAAGAAGCATATAGGGGATAAAAGCAAGTGTTATAGATACGTGAAAAAATTAAAGGGAAAAAATGTGCGTCGGAAGTTCAAACGATTCTACTTTTTCTGCAAATAATGCTGCAAATTGTAAGGTACTTAGCAGTTCTGATACGGATAAAGACACAGAGGTAAGAGATTTGTTGCTATTTATTCCTCAGAAAAAATCCTGCTCATGCCCTAAAGATTTGCGACCCATTTCGATTCAAAATGCCCTCGTGTCGAATTACGAAAAAGCGCTTGGGCGTAAAATCCGTGACCATTTAAGTAGGCGTAATTTGATCCCTCCAGGTTTTCATGGGTCCGTCAAAATTCGCTCGGTCCATTCAGCGGTTGGTGAGGTGGATCAGTTTTGTCGGGATAATAACCATCGTCTAGTTGTGGCTGTTTTCCTCGACTTTTCTGCTGCATTTGACCGCATCTTCATTCCTTTTGTGATATCTACTCTTAGGTACCTAGGGTTGCTTGCGAGAATTGTGAACAGAGTGGATATCCTGATGTATACCAAGCGATTTTACTATGAAGATAACCCTGATACGCGTCAGTTCTAACCTATTACGGGTGCACCTCAAGGATCCCCACTTTCTCCCATCTTATATCTTGCTGCTTCCATTAATCTATTCAATTTTTTTAAGACGAACAACGTCTTGTGGTGTATGCTTATGACACCACAGCCCTGTTCACTGGACACAGGTGTAAAGACGTGGTCTCTGACATAAGCCGTTTCTTCTTTAGATTAAAAGACCAGTTACCCATATCCAATCTTATTTTAAACTCAGCTAAATCGCAGGCGGTTGTCTTTCATGGCACCCCTTTAACTAAGAAAAAACTTAAGAGATTAGCGCTCTCCGCGCTCTCCTCCATATTTGCCTCTGAACAACTTCCTACCTTCACAAGTCGAGTAAAATAACTGGGGTTCACCGTTTCGGTGAACTGGTTGGCGAAAGCTGATCTGGATAGACTCAAACGTATCTGAAGAAAGCTAGGTGGGCCCTGAAACGGGCTCAGCATCTGTCATTGAAAGGGAAAGCCCAGGTGCGCCTTTGGGGCACTCGGGCTATCTCGGGATTAGTCTTCTTCTCTAGAGGACGTCCCCCAGAGCAAAGGCTAAGGTTTCTTAAGCTCCTCGTCTCTCGTTTACCAAGCATAGTCCGCGCCGATTGGATTCTTCGGGGGGGGGTGAAAGACCCCGGGTAGTTCAGTCGAAAGGCGGCGTGTTGGATCTGTTGGGGGCTCAGATCCCACTAGATTTGATGCCGTGAACATGGAAGAAGACTTACACATGCTGTCTTGTTGATTTCCTTGTTTTTCTACTAACTGACCTGACATTTATTTATTCTTTCACCTGCATTATTTGTTATTAAGAAAATCTTTATTTATTTATTTAGATTTGTTGCCTAACTTTTATACAGATATGGGGGTACTAGCCCCCATTCCTAAACTAAACAATTTAGCTATTATTTCGGTCTCTAACGCAATTGAGAGACATAAATTATTTAATGTTTTTTGAGAGACTTTGTAAAGAGTTACAGTAACAGTCTTATTTAATACAGTGCGTTTGTTCGAGACATGTATAAAGATCTCCTTCAGTAATTCTGAGATCATGCATGAATATGATAGATTTTTCGGCAAAAATCTAGCATATCTGGGCACTTTACAGTTGAAACCAATCCAGGCAACCCTTAAAATATCAAATTTTCCTCCCCTTCTAGAGGTGGAGGACGTGTGTGAATAGAAATCGAAATACAATATGCTTTCTGTACGATTTGTCAAAGAAGTATCATCTGTCCTCATGTCCTTGCCCAACAAAACCTCACCTGCTGATCCCCTGCCTACTCACATATTAAAATCTATATGCTCATCGATATCCCCATTTCGCACAACCTTGATTAAATCGTCCATCCACAGTCGTATCTTTCCTTCACACTGGAAATCCGCAATCGTTCGTCCCCTCCTTAAGAAACAATCGCTCAACCCCTCACTTCCTTCTAGCTATCGCCCCATTTCACTACTCCCTACTCTTTCTAAGCTCTTAGAGCGCCTCATCTTAATACAGATCAAGGTTTATCTCTCCTCATCCAATCTGTACCCTCCTTTCCTATCTGCTTTCCGCTCTAATCACTCCACAGAAATCGCCTGTATGAAAGTTTACAACGACTTACTCATTTCTCGAGACAAGGCTCTATATAGTGTTCTCATCTCCCTCGACTTCTCCTCCGCATTTGACATTGTCGACCACTCCGTCCTCTTTTCTCGCCTTCGTAATAATTACGGCTTTTTTCTTTCTTCGTAGCATGGTTTGCCTCATATCTATCCGACCGTTCCTTTCGCGTCTGTTCTAATTCATCATTCTCCCCTCCCATCCCTATTTTTTGCGGGGTCCCACAAGGTTCAGTCGGGTCCCCTGCTTTTATCTCTTTTGCTTGGCGGTCTCTCTCCATTTATCAAACCTTACTTTTTAACGTCATGCAATACGCCGATGACATTCTAATCTATGCTCATGCACCCGCACATCGCATACACGATATCGGCATTTCTGCCTCCAACTGTCTTTCTTCTATCTACAAACGTCTCTCCAATCTCCATCTCGTTCTAAACGCCGAAAAGTCTAAAATAATGTGGATCCTTCCCCGTAAACCAAGCATATCTCCTCCCATTGTATCTTTTGCCTCATCGATCATCCCTATAGTCCACAATCTCACTCTCTTAGGCTTCCATTTCGATGATCACCTTTCCCTCAAACCCTTCGTCCGTGACAAGGTCCGCTCGTCTAACTTAATTCTTCGTGACATCCGCCGTATCCGCCCCCTTATCGACTTCCGTTCTTGTATGTCTCTTCTTTCATCGCTTCTTTTCCCTAAAATCGATTACTGCCTTAGCCTTTTCGCCAATTCTCCAAAATCCATCATCTACCCCTACAACGAATAATCAACACCGCCGTTCGAGTGCTCTTTCGTCTCCGTCGCTTCGACCACACATCCACATATTTTGCCCAACTCTCCTGGCCCACCATCCACATCCGCATCAAACTCCGCCTTCTTCTCGTTACTTTTCGTCTCATCGCTGTCGGCTCCCCATCGTTCATCAACCTTCCTTTCTTAGACGACACTCGCCCCACTTGCTATTGCTGCGTTCCTATCATACCCTCTTACTCCACGTTCCTAATTACTCCAACAACTACGGTCTCCGATTCTTCCTCGTCGCCGCCTCACTCGCCTGGAATCAACTCCCTCTCGACGTCCGCCGCGACCCCTCTATTATCACATTAAAACACCTCCTCCGTTCACACTTTCTCGACACCTGATTTACAGTTTTGTTTTGCTGTGGTCATGTAAGCGAGCGTTGGTACGCATTTGCCACGTTAAAATATTTTTTGTAACGAATTCACTTCTCGACTTATTACTGCTCCATGATAGGTGGTTGTTAAAACCCTTCTTACGAAGCAGTCACGACAACATATGTCCACCTCTCTTGATCTAATTCGCTGGCGGATAGAAGAGGATACGCTGCTTCGTAGAAGATTTTACTTTGACTCGATCAGAGTGGTTTTCTCCAGGCAGCTATCCAACGCTTCCCCCGAATTGGGAATGAGAGTTTAACCGAATTTAATTCTTTCCTCTCTTCGCAAGCCACCGCGTTGTTTCGACAACCTATAAAGGTCGAATTTTCAGTCCCACTATGACAAAACTCAAGGTCCTAGCTAACCTGCTGAACCTCCCTAATCTCTCTACTTCCGCCAGACAGACCCTCTCGAATGAATACTGGTGCACCAGATATTGGTTCCAGCTGAGTAGGGATAGGGCGAGTATTGCTCGTCTCAACCCTTCTCAGTCTTCCTTTTAGAAGATATTCAAGAAGTTTGTTTGTTGAAAGGCTAGGGCATTGGGTTGGATCGGTAGTATAGGCCTTGGAAAATTTTGGAGGAGTCACTAGCCCAACACAACTATGAAGCCACGCAATCACCTCAACCAATCCCGCCTTGGGGAGACTTCAGGAGTAGGGATTTATCTGTCACAGATATTCTCAACGCCTGGGGGCCTCTTCGTCACCTCCAAATCCGCCGCTCCACTCTTTTCTCATGTCTGTCAGCTTTTGACAGTCGATCAAAGAAGGAAGGTGGCTGTCACAATGTTATTAGCCACCCCATCCGATGTGGCCGGCATCAATATTCGTAGAAGGATTTCTTTTAGCTAAAAAGTATTCGGTCTCTTGTCCTAAAGACCTGCGACCCATTTTGATTCAAAATTCCCTCGTCTCGATCTACGAAATGGCGCTTGCGCGTAGAATCCGGGATCATCTGAGTAGGCGAAATTTAATCCATCTTGTTTGTCAAAGGTCGCTCGGTCCATTCAGCAGTTGGTGAAGTGCATCGGTTTTGTCAGGAGAACAGTCATCAACTCGTTGTGGCTGTTTTCCTTGATTTTTCCGCTGCATTTGACCGCATTTTCATTCCTTTTGTTATCTCTTCTCTCAGGTCCCTAGGGTTGCCTGCGAGAATTGTTAACAGGGTGGAGATACTGCTTTACACCAAGCGATTTTATTATGATGACGACCCTGATGCGCGTCAGTTCTACCCTATTACGAGTGTGCCTCAAGGCTCCCCTCTCTCCTATCTTATATCTTGCTGCATCCATCAATCTATTCAAAATATTTAAACGTGATCAACGTCTTGTGGTGTACGCGGATGACACCACAACCCTGTTCACTGGACGCAGGTGCAAAAACGTAGTCTCGGACATCAGCTGCCTCTTTTTAAGATAAAAAGATCGGTTGCCTAAATCCAACACCTTGTTTTAAACTCCGCTAAATCGCAGGTGGTCGTCTTACATGGCACCCCTGCTACGAAGCAAAAATTTAAGAGATTAGCACTCTGCGCTCTCCTCTATTTTTGCCTCTGAACCACTCCCCACCTTCACAAGTCGAGTAAAATACATGGGGTTCACCGTTTCGGTGAACTGGCCGGCGAAATCTGACTGGATAAACTCAAACGTATCCTGAAGAGAGCTGGGTGGGCTCTGGAACGAACCCAGCATCTGTCGTTGAAACGGAAAATCCAGGTGCGCCTTTGGAGCACTTGGGTTATCTCGGGATTAGTCTTCTTTTTAAGAAGACGTTCCCCTGAATAAAGGCTAAGGTTTCTTAAGCTCCTAGTCTTGCGTTTATCCAGCATAGTCCGCGCCGATTGGACTCTTCGGGGGGGGGTGAAAGACCCTGGGTGGTTCAATCGGAAGGCGGCTTGTTGGATTGGTTGGGGGGCTCTGATCTCTATGGATTTGATGCCGTAAATGGAATAGAAGACTATTGCAGATTGAAGATAAAGTAGAAGAGTGAACTTATTTTCTGTTTGACTGAACTCATATTTATCCCATTTATATTTATTTATTAATAAAATCATATTATTATGTTATAGATGCGACAAGAAATCCTAAGCAAAACGTTTTCGGCATGTTGCCTATAGTAAAAATTACTTAGACACGGCAAAATTTACAAAATCTTTAGTTTTATATAAACACGAAAGTCCGAAATTTTCATATGACTATAACATAAAGTATGCAGAAGTGAGACGATATGTAGGCTATGTTCGGTATTTTACTGTTTAAATGAAGATTATTCCGTTTGAGTGATATAAAACAAAATAATAATAAGATAAATTTATTTTAAGTGGCAAGCGTAAAAAATAACATACAATCGAGTAATAAACAGTTGGAACAGACTCCCGTCATCTGCCGTCATCTACAATAAATAACATACAATCTCCCGTCATCTACAATAAATAACATACAATCTAATATACATACAACGAGGAGAATAAAATCACGAATCAAACGACTATATACAAATGGGTCGGAAAAAACAAAAGTCTCAAGTTCCCAACCATGTTGCGTCCAACACCGATGTTAGAGATGTTTCCAATGGATCTGAACAACAAGTCCTTTGCTCAAACAATGATTGTCACACGTGGGTAAGTATTTGGACTTCAGAATCCCAGGCATCTTGCCTTGCAGACAACGAATTCTACTGTGGCTACTGTTCGGCTAAGATGATAAATACGATGAAGAGTGAAATAGAGAGTCTCAAGACAAATATATTGAAACTATCTGGCAATGCAGCGATGTCCACACATGCCTCTTCGTATTGTAATAAGTCTCAACCTCGATGCCCAATTCTCCCGCATTCGATTGCCTCTAAGAATGCCAAATCTCCCATCTCTTCTACAGGTATTACTATACATCCTTCAATTTTGCCCAATCAATCAGCTCAATCTTCTGATGTTACTGTCATTGACCATTTGCAACCCAGTATTTCTTTTGTCGTATCAGATAAATCACCTTACATTTCTACCCCTCATCGCGTTTC
The DNA here is from genome assembly GCA_012934845.2 of Pomphorhynchus laevis. Taxonomy (NCBI): domain Eukaryota; kingdom Metazoa; phylum Acanthocephala; class Palaeacanthocephala; order Echinorhynchida; family Pomphorhynchidae; genus Pomphorhynchus; species Pomphorhynchus laevis. The sequence goes on along the minus strand of WNNJ02001093.1, from coordinate 42,611 downwards.
TACGTCATCATCAGATAATCCATTATCAGATAATCTGAAGGAGCCGCAAATTGTATCGCAGCAAGATGGATTTTGTCAAGTTTATGATAAATCTACCGATACAGTGACGGAGCCGCAAATTGTTACAACTAATGTATGTTCACTCCCCGACACCCCACGTCCCGTCCTTCCTGTCTCGTTTCTCAATAACTTGCATCCATCAATTAAAATCACCTCCACCAGCCTCCACTATCCTTCCACTCATAACCTTTCCTCACATCGCTTGCCACCCGCTTTATTATCATTATCCTCTATGTCTCCCGTCGTCAAACCAAATCCCTCCAAATCATCAACTGCCAGCTCTTCTATCGTGATGTCAACTACTCACGTCAGTCGTCCTCCTTTACGGAAGCGCTTTGCTTCTCGCGATCGTTGCGTCATTGTTACTAATATCACGCCTTCTAACTCCTTATCCCCACAAGCACGTCTGGACCACGATGTTTCCGCCTTCAGATCCATCCTCTCGTCTATTGTTCCTGCGGATAAACCATCCTTTTTCAAGGACATTTCTCCAGTCGCATTCATCCGTCTAAACAAATCTTCTCAATCTAATCCTTCCCAGCCCCCTCTCCTAAAAATTGTTTTCAAGCATCGCTCTCACGCGTCTTCTGTCCTCTCTCAACGATTCAAACTCATGTCATCTTCAACCACTCGAATTTTCCCCGATCGCGCCCCTTCCGAAATCGCTCAAATCTCTTCAGCCCGCATCGAAAAACGTCGTTGCGAGGAAAACGGCGAAACTTCACTCGCCATCCGAAACATAGACGGAAATTTTCAAATTGTCCACACCCGTCCAAAAATTCGATGGCGCTCCATCTCTCCTATGTGTCTTCTCCACTAGTCTCTTTCGCCACAGCACACGGTTTCCGCCTCGGTCTCCTCAACACTAGATCTATTCTCAATAAATCCGATCTTATCCTCAACCTATTCACCAAGCAATCCATCGATCTCTTCTGCCTCACCGAATCCTGACACTCAGATTCCGACGACCTCACCATTCGCCGTCTGCTCTCTGCCGGTTGCTCCCTAGTCGAATCCGCCCGCCCCCTCAGCTCATGCCCTTCTAAATCCACTAATCATGGCGGCATCGTCGCATTCGCGCGTCACCCAGCGTCTCTTCGCAAAATCAATCCCCCTTTCAGTCCTTGCTCTTTTGAATTGCTCACTTGTCGTTATTCTAACCCGATCACTCTAGATCTCGCCATTGTATACCGTCCTGGTTCATCAGCTCCTACAGCCTTATTTTTTACCGAACTCGCTGACCTCCTTTCTCATTGTTCTTTGTCCTCAATCCCTTCACTCGTTCTAGGCGACTTCAATATCCGCCTAGACCGCCCCTCTTCCACAGATTCCATCCGCTTCATCAACATTCTATCCAACTACAATTACAAACTAATCTCCACTGCCCCACACATATACTTGGCGGGCACTCGACATCATCGCTGTCCCCGATCATTTTGCTGCCCACACCTCACTGTCCATCTCTGATCCTGGTCTATCCGATCACTTTCTTATCACCCTTGATCTCGCTCGCAACCACACCCCTCCTCACACACCTACAATCCTACGTCGCCCTTGGAGAAATCTTGACCTTTCCCTTCTCCGCTCTGCCTTACTCAAATCGTCTCTATCATTACCCACAATAACATATTCATCTCCTCACGATCTCGCCTTTCTTTTCGACTCTGAACTCACATCCACTCTCGATATTCTCTTGCCCTTCAAGTCTCACCCACACCGTCGCTTGCACCGTGCCCCATGGTTTGACATCCAATGCCTAATCTCAAAGCGTCGACTCCGCCATGCTTTTCGAGTATATCACCGCTCTCTCAGACCCGATTTCTGCTCGATCACTCCGTCTTTCCGTGATTCCTATCTTGCTCTTCGCCGGTCTCATCTCAACCTACTACGTACCAAATGCAACTCCTTCTGGCAGCATAAAATAATCACTTCATTCAACTCTAAGACTCTCTGGCATACTTTTAACTCAATCCTGGCTCGTTCCTCTACGCCTTGCAACACCAATGCTAATGATTATTCGTCATTTCTCCAGACTAAAGTATCCACGCTGCTCTCTCACACCCCGGTCTCCATCCTATCCCACTCTGCCCAGTCTACTCTCATCCTTCCCGAACTCTTTCATCTTCTCCCTGTATCACCTACAGAAGTATCATCTGTCCTCATGTCCTTGCCCAACAAAACCTCACCTGCCGATCCCCTGCCTACCCACATATTAAAATCTATATGCTCATCGATATCCCCATTTCTCACAACCTTGTTTAACTCGTCCATCCGCAGTCGTATCTTCCCTTCACACCGGAAATCCGCAATCGTTCGTCCCCTTCTTAAGAAACAATCGCTCGACCCCTCCCTTCCTTCTAGCTATCGCCCCATTTAACTACTCCCTACTCTTTCTAAGCTCTTAGAACGCCTCATCTTAATACAAATCAACGCTTATCTCTCCTCATCCAATCTGTACCCTCCTTTCCAATCCGCTTTCCGCTCTAATCACTCGACAGAAATCGCATGCATAAAAGTGTACAACGACTTACTCATTTCTCGAGACAAGGCTCTATATAGTGTTCTCATCTCCCTGGACCTCTCCTCCGCATTCGACATTGTCGACCACTCCGTCCTCCTTTCTCGCCTTCGTTATGATTACGGCTTTTCTTCCTCCTCCGTAGCTTGGTTCGCCTCATATCTATCCGACCGTTCCTTTCGCGTCTGTTCTAATTCATCATCCTCCCCTCCCATCCCTATTTTTTGCGGGGTTCCACAAGGTTCAGTCCTAGGTCCCCTGCTTTTCTCTCTTTTGCTTGGCGATCTCTCTCCATTTATCAAACCTTACTCCTTTAACGTCATGCAATACGCCGATGACATTCTAATCTATGCTCATGCACCCGCACATCGCATACACGATATCGGCATTTCTGCCTCCAACTGTCTCTCTTCTATCTACAAGCGTCTCTCCAATCTCCATCTCGTTCTAAACGCCGAAAAGTCCAAAATAATGTGGATCCTTCCCCGTAAACCAAGCATATCTCCTCCCATTGTATCTTTTGCCTCATCGATCATCCCTGTAGTCCACAATCTCACTTTCTTAGGCTTCCATTTCGATGATCACCTTTCCCTTAAACCCTTCGTCCGTGACAAGGTCCGCTCGTCTAACTTAATTCTTCGTGACATCCGCCGTATCCGCCCCCTTATCGACTTCCGTTCTTGTACGTCTCTTCTTTCATCGCTTCTTTTCCCTAAAATCGATTACTGCCTTAGCCTTTTCGCCAATTCTCCAAAATCCATCATCCTACCCCTACAACGAATAATCAACACCGCCGTTCGAGTGCTCTTTCGCCTCCGTCGCTTCGACCACACATCCACATATTTTGCCCAACTCTCCTGGCCCACCATCCACATCCGCATCAAACTCCGCCTTCTTCTCATTACTTTTCGTCTCATCGCTGTCGGCTCCCCATCGTTCATCAACCTTCCTTTCTTAGACGATACTCGCCCCACCTCGCTATCGCTTCGTTCCTGTCATACCCTCTTACTCCACGTTCCTAATTACTCCAACAACTACGGTCTCCGATCCTTCCTCGTCGCCGCTTCACTCGCCTGGAATCAACTCCCTCTCGACGTCCGCCGCGCTCCCTCTTTTATCACATTCAAACACCTCCTCCGTTCACACCTTCTCGACGCCTGATTCACAGTTTTGTTTTTGTTGTGGTCATGTAAGCGTGCGCTGGCACACATTTGCCACGTTAAAAAAATAAATCTTTAAACGTGTGCGAGAAGTGAAAAAAATAAGTAAAAAAATCTTGAAAATAAGGTAATGATTACTTTAAAAATGCTGATAAATGACTATCCATTTATTGGTACTGAGGTATTTGGAGTGTGTAATTTTCTTTTAAGATTGAAAAAGCTCAACATTGCGAAACGTCTTAAATTTAATTGTGAGTACTTATAAATAAATTATATATTTAATGTAATCACCATACCAGGTCCGTTGTTATAAAATAATCTATACATTTTATTTCAAAAATGCATCAGATAGTAATCAACTAACGTTTCGATGGCCTTTTTTTAGCTGCCGCGATTATTTTAAGAAAGTTGAATCGACGCAGGACCTCGTAATATTATGACATTGCAAAGAATAAATATCAGAGGACTGTTTATCTCATTAATGATATTCATTGCTCAAATTATTCTCGATCTTATCTTGCCCTTAAGCCTCTTAAGGGCAAGAGAAGCCCTTAAGAGGGCTCCTCGTTTAAACTTTCTCGATAATTACCTACTTATATTCCAGATAATTCCTGTCAGTTCCAGATTATTCCTGCCAGTTCCAGATTATTTTTGTCAGTTCCAGATTATTCCTGTCAGTTCCAGATTATTCCTGTCAGTTCCAGATTATTCCTGTCAGTCCCAGATTATTCCAGTCAGTTCCAGACTATTCTTGTCAGTTCCATATTACTCCTGTTAGTTCCAGATTATTCCTGTCAGTTCCGCTCGCTACGCTCGCGGATTAAGATTATTTTCTTAGTCTATTTTCCAACTCACCTAAATCCAATTTTCTTTCCCTACAACGCATCGTCAACGCAGCCGTCCGAATTCTCCTCCGTCTTCGTCGTTTTGATCATACATCCTACCATGTTGCTTCTCTCGATTTGCCTACAATTTATTTTCGTGTTCAAATTCGTCTTCTTCTCATTGCTTTCCGCCTTGTAACTTTTCATAACCCTTCATTTCTCAACCTTCCTTTTCTTTATAATTCTCGTCCTGTTTGCTGTTCCTTGCTTTCCTGTAATTCCATTCTTTTACATGTCCCAAACTACTCTACCTACTTTGAACTCCGCTCCTTCCTGGTTGCTGCTCCTCTATCGTGGAATCACCTGCCAATTCATATAAGCCAATCAACTTCCCTGGCGTGCTTCAAACGCCAAATCCGATCTCAAATCCGATAACTCCTGAGAAAGTTTTAGCTGAACTGCATCGTCTTAAAGAGACAAACTCCAAAGGTGCTGATTTGTTACCTTCGATATATCTTCGTCGAATAGCAGACTCAATATATACACCACTTTGTAACATATTTCGACAATCTATTATTGATACGAATCTGCCAAAAGAGTGGAAATAATCGATCATTCACCCCATCTTCAAAAAGGGTGATAGATCTTCAGTAGACAATTATAGACCAGTAAGTATTACTTGCTTATGTTGTAGAATGTTAGAGCGAATTATACATGGTTATATGGTCAAGTTTTATAGTGAGAATAATGTAATAGCTTCTGAGCAACATGGTTTCCGTAAGGGTTATTCGACAGTTACTAATCTACTCGCTGCCCATCTTGATTGGTCAGCTAATAAAGCCGTATCAATTGCTACTGACATCATATTCTTCGATTTCTCAAAGGCATTTGACAGAGTAGACCATAGACTCCTCCTAAATAAACTAGAGAAAAGTGGCATTCCATTTTTGCTTGTTAGATGGATTGAATCGTTTTTAAGCAATCGTAGTTATTGTGTGCATGTAGATAATTTTTACTCTTATTCGCGGCCATGTAATATAGGGGTGCCTCAAGGTTCAGTATTGGGTCCATTGTTATTTAGTGTCTACATCAACGATATCCCGGAATTTATTGATTCTCGGATGCTTTTATATGCAGACGATTTGAAAATCTGGCGGGCAATTCGTTCACCCAATGATATAGTCAAACTTCAACGGGATATCAATGAAGTCGAAAATTGGGCTCTGCTCAATAGGTTGATTGTAAATATATCAAAATGCAAACATTTACGTGTTCGTGGCGGAAATGCTCAATCTTTAGTTAATTATAGCTTTCAAAGCAGTGACATAGAACGAGTGAACAAATATAAGGACTTGGGAGTGTGGATAAACAGTGATTTGAGTACCGTCACACATACTGAACATGCTTGTTCAAATGCGTTGGGGATAATCGGTAAACTTCGACGCACTTTCATTGCACTTAATCAATTTGCCCTACGTCCGCTAATCTTTGCTCATGTGTTGAGCCGTCTTCTATATGCTGCGCCGTGTGTGTATCCCCAAAATTCAAAAGAACATATTAGTTCAGAGAGGGTACTTCATAGAGCTACCAAGCTAGCACCGCAACTGAAATTTTTGTCGTACCCTGATCGATTAAAATCACTTAGACTTGAGACTGTCACGTGGACCCGCCGGTACATCGATATGAGTATGGTCTGGCAAATTCTTAATGATTTGGATCATCCACTTCGAGATTGTCTTCATTTGCGCTCATCCAATATCCTCCGAGGCCATGGTTTAACCCTGCGACGTGAAAGGATAAGAAAATCACGAGCTGTCCAATTTGATCGGCGAGTTGTATCTCTGTGGAATAGGCTTGGAGAGTCAACAGTGTGCAGTAGCAATATCAACGAATTCAAAAAGAAATTACGGATGGAGGATGCTATGGGGAAAGCTGCTTTTCCGTATTTGTGATACTTTTATTATATTTTCTTTTTTTCTGCAGTGAACCAGCCAATTAAGCCATGCTTTTATGTGCTGTTGAAACATGGGGCAACTGGACATGGACGGTGTACAATCACAAGTTGACTTTTTCATTTTTTTGTTAGCGGGCTTGTAAGCGTGCAGCTTGTACGCATTTGCCACTTTAAATAAATTTGTATTATTAAGCCTCACCCACACCGTCGTTTGCATCGTGCCTATTAGTTTGACATCCAATGACTACTCTCAAAGCGTCAACTCCGTCATGCTTTTCGAGTCAATCACCGCTCTCAGTCGTGATTTCCGCTCGATCACTCCGTCTTTCCGTGATTCCTATCGTGCTCATCGCCGGTCTTATCTCAACCTAGTAGTACCAAATGCAACTCCTTCTGACAGCATAAAATCATCACTTCATTCAACTCTAAGACTCTCTGGCATACTTTTAACTCAATCTTTGCTCGCTCCTGTTGGCCGTGCAAAATCAATCCCATGATTATTCGTCATTTTTCCATACCAAAGTACGTTGCTCTCTCTCACACACTGGTCTCCATCCTATCCCACAATGCCCCGCCTAGCCTCATCCTTCCGGAACTCTTTCATCTTCTCGCTGTATCAACTACCGATGCGCTGATTACACACATACTTAAATCCATATGCTCTTGCCCAGCAAAGATCATGTCCTTGCGAGCAAAACCTCACCTGCCGATCCCCTTCCAACAGAAATACTTAAATTCATATGCTCATCGATATCTCCTTTTCTCACAACCTTGTTTTACTCGTCCATCCGCAGTCGTATCTTCCCTTCACATTGGAAATCCGCAATCGTTCGTCTCCTCCTTAAGAAACAATCGCTCGATCCCTCCCTTCCTTCTAGCTATCGCCTCATTTCACTACTCCCTACTCTTTCTAAGCTCTTAGGACGTCTTATCTTAATACAGATCAACGCTCATCTCTCATCATCTGTACCCTCCTTCCCAATCCGCTTCCGCTCTAATCACTCCACAGAAATCGCCTGTATGAAAGTTTACAACGACTTACTCATTTCTCGAGACAAAACTCTATATAGTGTTCTCATCTCCATCGACCTCTCCTCCGAATTCGACATTGTCGACAACTCCGTCCTCCTTTCTCACCTTCGTTATGATTACGGCTTTTCTTCCTCTTTCGTAGCATGGTTTGCTACGTAGCATGGTTTGCTTCCGTAGCATGGTTAGCATGGTTTTATATTCTCATATCTATCCGACTGTTCCTTTCGCGTCTCTTCTAATTCATTTTGCTCCCATCCCATTCCTATTTTTTGCGGGGTCCCACAAGGTTCAGTCGGGTCCCCTGCTTTTCTCTCTTCTGCTTGGCGATTTCTCTTCCTTTATCAAACCTGACTCCTTTAACGACATGCAATACGCCGATGGCATCCTCATCTATGCTCATGCACCCGCACATCGCATACACGATATCGGCATTTCTGCCTCCAACTGTCTTTCTTCTACAAACGTCTCTCCAATCTCCATCTCGTTCTAAACCCCGACAAGTCCAAAATAATGTGGATCCTCCCCCGTAAACCAAACATATCTCCTCCCACTGTATATTTTGCCTCATCGATCATCCTCATAGTACACAATATCACATTCTTAGGCTTCCATTTTGATGATCATTTTTCCCTTAAACCCTTTGTCCGTGACAAGATCCGCTCGTCTAACTTAATTCTCCATGACATTCGCCGTATCCGCCCCCTATCGACTTTCCGTTCTTGTATGTCTATTCTTTCATCGCTTCTTTTCCCTAAAACAAATAATCAACAAATAATCTTTACCCCTACAACAAATAATCAACTCCGCTGTTCGAATGCTCTTTAGTTTCCGTCGCTTCGACCACACATCCACATATCTGGCTCAACTCTCCTGGCCCACCATACACATTCGCATCAAACTCTGTCTTCTTCTCTTAACTTTTCATCTCTTCGCTTCGACTCCCCATCGTTCATCAACCTTCCTTTTTTAGACAACACTCGCTTCACCTCGTTATCACTGCGTTCCCGTCATACCCTCTTACTCCACGTTCTTAATTACTCCAACAGCTACGGTGTCCGATCCTTCCTCTTTGCCGCCTCACTTGCCTGGAATCAACTCCCTCTCGACGTCCGCCGCGCTTCCTTTTTATCACTTTCAAAAACCTCCTCCGTTCACACCTCGACACATGATTAACATTTTTGTATTGTTGTGGTCATGTAAGCGTGCGCTGGCACGCATTTACCACATTAAAATAAATCTTTTTTTTTAACAAACAGATAATAAGCGAATGAAGTTGTACGAGCAAATATGATTTGGACAATTGATGTTTGACAAATCATCCATTTATAAATCATTATTATTCATTGACCGCCAAAAAAACAAAGCTCAAAACAGGGGCATCACAGTAAAAAAAGAGAGAGAAATAAAAAATAGTCAACAAAATAGCTGAAACAAGTCAGGTTCAAGGCTGAATTCAGCACAAAGATAATTCTTCAATTATGATACATGTGTGGCCTCAACAACAGTAGATGGTAATTTATTCCGATGTTTGACAATTCGATGTCTTATGTCACCTTGGTTCCGCTTCGGTCCCAGTTTGTGTACCAGTTTAAGCTTGTGTCCTCGTAGATTTTCATTAGCAGAAAGTGTAAATAGAGGGTTTAAAACGTGCTTAGAAGAGTGCAGTGTCCTCCACACTAACATCAAATCTGTTTTATTTATAGACGTCTCAACATCACATATGCCTAGAACGTCTAGTCTCTGAGGGTAGGGAATATCTCGAATAGAAGAAACTATATGGCTAGCTTTACGGAGAATGCCCTCAAGCAAACGCAAATCACCCTTAGATTGCGGAAAGACTGGTGATGAAGCATATAGCATATGAGAAAGAACAATCGAGGGGAACAGTTCCCTAAATTAGTCAACATTTATTGAACCTAGCGTTTTTCGTAGTAGCCCTAGGATGCGTTGACATTTCCTTACAATATATCTTACATGAGGACCCGATGACAGATTATTAGATAATATAATACCGATATCCTTGACTTGATCAACATTCTTAATGGTAGCACCGCCTTAAGTGTACGAGCCAGAGTACATCAACTGACCTAAATACATGTGATAGATCTTTTCTATGTTAATAGTAAGATCATGTGAGTTGCACCACGAGTGTATGAAATATATGTCCTTCTGAAGCCGGTTATGATCTAAAAGATCCCGAATACCATTCCAAATTTTGATATCATCAGCGTACATCGAAAATGAGCAATTGACATGACATATGTCATTGACATATATGTTGTTAATATATGATAATGCTGTTACAAATGGACTGATGTGACGTAAAACTACTGTTTCTAATTTTATTTTGTTACAAGAATTTCTGTTTCGAATTTTTATTTATGACTAAAGGAGATAACGTTTTTTTGTACGAAAAACTCTTAGCATTTCAAATAAAGTTAAAATTATTGTACTTTCAGTTGAAAAAAAACTCAGCGTTATTTCGACAAAATCACTGTGAAGATATTGATTTTTCTCAAACCATTGGAAATTTTAAATAACAGCATGTCTTCTGATTAAATATAATTGTTCATCAATTTATTTAATAAAGAAAAGGCAAAAGATGCCGGAATGTGCTGCAGTAACTTCTTGAATATGTCACGCATTCAAGAAGTATCATTTTATCTAGATGCTGCGAATATGGATCTCAAGGTTATTCTTTCATTTGCCACTATATTCGCCTGTAAGACATTATATAACACCTTTTTGCATGAAATATAAATGCCACAACTATTTTTAAATAAAAAACCGAAACACCGTTAATGCTTCGAACCATTTCTGTTGATATAAAATTAAATGGAATAGGAAGGATATATTTTCAATAAAAATATTTTAAACTAAACTTCGCCACTTACTCATTTGCAAATAGATGTACACAACTTACACACGTTGGTTTCTAATCAATAACACTTACAAGCTAATTTTTATTTATCTGCTTTTTATAAATGTTTTCCAAAAAAGTTGCTACTTTTGCATTATAATTTCTCCTATAAATATATTCGTAGGTTAAAATTGATTAGAGAACACTTTATTATTACCAATCTGAGTATGTTTGACTACGAGCGTTTAGCAGTCTCAACTGTCAATAACGGTGTTGGCGATTTAAAGTGGAACATAGTCTACGTTCAAAACAAGACTTTTAAAGTATCTAGCCGTGGCTAGATAGCTGTGGGGTGAAAGCATGTACATGCTTGCTATAGAGAAAAATCTTCGCAGTTGGGATGGACGCGACCAGAACATAAAAATGTTCGTAAGGATAATGAGAGCTAGAATATAACAATATTCGCATAAATCAGTGAATGTTTAATTAGCACGAAAAACGAAATGCTATGCAACATTGACAGTCATCGAATCAAAGAATACCGCTTGATTAAAGTTTAAAAGGTGTTTCAGGTTAGCCGCGGATATGTTTTATAGAACGATATAGAGTATTTATTTCAGAAATCAGAATTGTAAATTAAAATCAAAAATGTGTAGTGTACAAGTAATTTCGGAGCTATCAAACGATAGCAGCAAAAATCATTCAAAAATCAACGATAATCCTACAAAAAAGACAAATTAAAGGTAAATCTAACTACAGATCCAAGTAACAAGGTTAGTAATTTTTCTATGGTCTCAGGTGATGGGGAGGTGCTTCCCCTATTCCTAAATTAAAGAATTTGCTGATAATTAAGGTTAAGAAACTGATTGAAAAACACGATCTCTACAACAAATTTTTGAGATCCTTCACCAAACAGTTTCAGAACAGGGTTCTATTTAACTCTGTTAGGTTACACCCTGCGGAGGTGAAGATCTCTTTTGTCTCGAATGACATCGCCGCAAACTACATGGAGTACTTCTCCGCCAATTTAGCTGAATATGGTGAAATTTTATCCAAGCCTATCCTGGCATCACTGAAAGTTTCAAATCTTCCCTGTTTAATGGAAGAAGATATACGTTCTTTTATGGCTAAATTCAAGGTCACCAATCTGAGGTCAATCCGGGGTAGGGACGGGAACCCTATCCCGGTTGGCTTTTGCAATGCTCCCGTAAATATTGCTGAATCCTTGTCTAATTCTGCGTCGAATCCCTTTATGGGTTTCAATATTAAATTCACGATCACAGAGAGGGATGATCTGACCTATCCCCACTGCAGCCGGTGTCACAAATGGGGACACTGGGCCTCCAGCTGCAGTGGGACCCCTTCGTGTGGGGTCTGTAGCTCCACCAGCTGTCCTTCTCTTACAACTACCGATCGCTGCGAGGCCCCCTTTCCTGCTCGAATTGCGGGGAGTGCCATCCTGCTTGGAGCAGGAAATGCTCTCTATTCAAAGAATATAGACAATTATTCTTGCTGAAACCGCCCAATCCGGCCAAATCCTTCGCGGTCGCTGCAGCTCCACTTATGGATGACGCTGACATTCTACGGATTATTGACTTAAAGACTTCGAATGCTCTTCGGCAGACGGAGGAGTTAGTACGCTCTATCCCAACTGTTATCATGACTAATCCTGTGCTTCCTTTTTCATCAGTTCCGGAGTCGAAAAAAAAGGGGCTTCAGCCCATGCCGTCCCCCGCTCAAGATTGGGAAGCTAATCCAACAGAAGACTAATACGGGAAATGAAGATACAGCCCAGGGGCAAGTACCTTCATTGGAGGGGGCTAGTGGTGGAAAGGGCAACCTTCCTGCACCTAGCTTTGTCTAGGTAGGCAATCCCCCATCCAACTAATCCATCACAATGCAGAGTACTCGTGAGCCTTTTTCACTGAATATCCTTCAGTGGAACTCGGGAGGTGCTTCCGCCCTTAGACTTCTATCTGGTAGATATGCAGATGTTATAGTCCTTCAGGAGACGCGGTCTATCCGTCTCCCCCAGGACATTACTCGATTTATCCCAAAGCATATCTGTTCCCACTATACTCAGTACATTACCCCACCTCACTCCTCTTCATCTCAAGGACTCTTGACCTTAGTTAAGTGCTCCTTAAGGTCTTCTCTCCTATTAAACTACTCATGTCCAGCCCTTTCTTGTTTAGTAGTTTCACCCAGTAAGAACGGTAAACGCATAAGTCTAGCCAATGTCTACATCCGTCTAGTGGAAATTCACAAGAACCGTGACCTCCTGGATAGTATTATTGACAGCGGTTATGACATGATACTTGGAGATTTCAACGACGGAACTAGTCGTTGAATCAATGCAGCACTTCGCAGAGCTAGGAACGGTTATCTTATTCACAAACCCCCGTCACCTACCTTTCATTGCACATCAACAAATTCTATCCTCGACATTCTATTGCTTCACTTGAGGTAGTTGTTTAAACCCCTATGTACGGAGCAGTCGCGCCAACAATTGTCCAACACTCCAGACCTAATTCGTTGGAGAATTGAAGAGGATACGTTGCTTAGAAGGATGTTTCACTTTGATCCGGTCAGAGTGGCCCTCTTTCAGGCGGCTATCCAACTCTTTCCCCGAATAGGATATAATAGTCTTACGGAATTTAATACCTACAACTTTTCGCAAATCTACCACAATTTTATCGACTTCCTATAAAGGTCGTATATACAATTCCACTCCGACGAAACTTTAGGTCCTAGCTAAACTGCTTAACCTCCCTAATCTCTCTGTTTCCGCAAGACAGGATCTCTTGAATGAATACTGGAGCACTAGATATAGGTTCAAGCTGAGTAGGGATAGGACGAGTATTGCTCGACTTAATCCTTCTCAGTCTTCCTTTTGGAAGATTTTCAAGGAGAAGTTTGTTTGCTGGAAGGATAGAGCATTGGGTTGGATAGGGAATGTAGGCCTTGATAAAGTTTTGGAGGAGTCACTAGCCCTACACAACTATGGAGCCACTCTATCACCTCAACCAATTCCGTCTTGGTGTAACTTCTGGAGTAGGGATCTATCTGTTACGGATATCCTTAACTCCTGGGGTCCACTCCCGGGCATCTCCAAATTCGTCGTTCCACTTTCTTCTCGGGTCTGTCAGCTTTTGACAGCTGATCATAGAAGAGAGATGGCCGTCACAAAGTTTATAGCCTCCACATTAGATGTAGCAGGCATCAATATTAGTAAGCGTGTTTTTATTCCTAAGAAAAATCCTGTTCTATTCTCTAAAGATATGCGACCCATTTCGATTCAAAATGCCCTCGTGTCGATTCATGAAAATGCGCTTGCTAGTAAAATCCGCCACCATTTAAGTAGGCGTAATTTGATCCCTCGAGGTTTTCATGGGTTTGTCAAAGGTCGCTCGGTTCATTCAGCAGTTGGTGAGGTGGAGCAGTTTTGTCGGGATAATAGCCATCGTCTAGTTGTGGCTGTTTTCCTTGACTTTTCTGCTGCATTTGACCGCATCTTCATTCCTTTTGTGATATCTTCTCTCAGGTCCCTCGGGTTGCCTGCGAGAATTGTGAACAGATTGGATATCCTGATGTATACCAAGCGATTTTACTATGAAGATAACCCTGATACGCGTCAGTTCTATCCTATTACGGGTGCACCTCAAGGATCCCCACTTTCTCCTATCTTATATCTTGCTGCCTCTATTAAACTATTCAAAATATTTAAACGCGAACGACGTCTTGTGGTGGACGCTGATGACACCACAGCCATGTTCACTGGACACAGATGTAAAGACGTGGTCTCTGACATAAGCCGTTTCTTTTTAAGATTAAAAGATCAGTTACCCATATCCAATCTTATTTTAAACTCAGCTAAATCGCAGGTGGCCGTCTTTCATGGCACACCTGCTACAAAGCAAAAACTTAAGAGATTAGCACTCTCTGCGCTCTCCTCCATATTTGCCTCTGAACCACTTCCCACCTTCACAAGTCAAATAAAATACCTGGGGTTCACCGTTACGGTGAACTGGTCGGCGAAAGCTGACCTGGATAAACTCAAACGTATACTGAAGAAAGCTAGGTGGGCCCTGAAACGGGCTCAGCATCTGTCATTGAAAGGGAAAGCCCAGGTGCGTATTTGGGGCACTCGGGCTATCTCGGGATTAGTCTTCTTCTCTAGAGGACGTCCCCCAGAGCAAAGGCTAAGGTTTCTTAAGCTCCTCGTCTCTCGTTTACCAAGCATAGTCCGCGCCGATTGGATTCTTCGGGGGGGGGGTGAAAGACCCCGGGTGGTTCAGTCGGAAGGCGGCGTGTTGGATCGGTTGGGGGCTCAGATCCCCCTGGACCTGAGGCCATGAAAGAGAAAGGGAAGATGAAAAAAACGAAGGAAAATTTTGTCATTTTTTATCTGAGTTGGTTATGACCTACCTTTTTTATTCTTGCATGCTATATTTTGGTTTATTTAATAAAGTCTTTATTTATTTATTTATTTCAGAAAGCAGAAAATCACACAACCGGTTTTAAACAATTCACGTCGGCGCTAACATCAACGGCTTATTTAACTATTAAAAGTAACATTTTCGTTATTTGAGTGCATAAATGATCTACGCGAGGAAATCAGAAAACTCAAGCACTAAAGGGTTTTGAAAATATAAGTCTAAGGTAACTAACATCAATGGTATATCTAATCGAAAGAACACACATACTGAAAATTAACTCAAGAAATACGTTCCGTTATCAAATATATGCGAATTATAAAAAGCTGTGAAATGACCTGTCCGCTGTTTTTGACTACATTTGACCAGGGATTCTAAATATCTTGTTGCTAACACTTCTCTAAAATGATGTGTATAAATAAGGAAAAAGAACTGCAGAACAACAAGCATGCTCACTGTTGGGTTATCTGCGTTGTTGATTAGTGATGTTGTTGAGTTAGTGATATTGTTGAGTTAGTGATGTTGTTGAGTTAGTGATGTTGTTGAGTTAGTGATGTTGTTGAGTTAGTGATGTTGTTGAGTTAGTGATGTTGTTGAGTTAGTGATGTTGTTGAGTTAGTGATGTTGTTGAGTTAGTGATGTTGTTGAGTTAGTGATGTTGTTGAGTTAGTGATGTTGTTGAGTTAGTGATGTTGTTGAGTTAGTGATGTTGTTGAGTTAGTGATGTTGTTGAGTTAGTGATGTTGTTGAGTTAGTGATGTTGTTGAGTTAGTGATGTTGTTGAGTTAGTGATGTTGTTGAGTTAGTGATGTTGTTGAGTTAGTGATGTTGTTGAGTTAGTGATGTTGTTGAGTTAGTGATGTTGTTGAGTTAGTGATGTTGTTGAGTTAGTGATGTTGTTGAGTTAGTGATGTTGTTGAGTTAGTGATGTTGTTGAGTTAGTGATGTTGTTGAGTTAGTGATGTTGTTGAGTTAGTGATGTTGTTGAGTTAGTGATGTTGTTGAGTTAGTGATGTTGTTGAGTTAGTGATGTTGTTGAGTTAGTGATGTTGTTGAGTTAGTGATGTTGTTGAGTTAGTGATGTTGTTGAGTTAGTGATGTTGTTGAGTTAGTGATGTTGTTGAGTTAGTGATGTTGTTGAGTTAGTGATGTTGTTGAGTTAGTGATGTTGTTGAGTTAGTGATGTTGTTGAGTTAGTGATGTTGTTGAGTTAGTGATGTTGTTGAGTTAGTGATGTTGTTGAGTTAGTGATGTTGTTGAGTTAGTGATGTTGTTGAGTTAGTGATGTTGTTGAGTTAGTGATGTTGTTGAGTTAGTGATGTTGTTGAGTTAGTGATGTTGTTGAGTTAGTGATGTTGTTGAGTTAGTGATGTTGTTGAGTTAGTGATGTTGTTGAGTTAGTGATGTTGTTGAGTTAGTGATGTTGTTGAGTTAGTGATGTTGTTGAGTTAGTGATGTTGTTGAGTTAGTGATGTTGTTGAGTTAGTGATGTTGTTGAGTTAGTGATGTTGTTGAGTTAGTGATGTTGTTGAGTTAGTGATGTTGTTGAGTTAGTGATGTTGTTGAGTTAGTGATGTTGTTGAGTTAGTGATGTTGTTGAGTTAGTGATGTTGTTGAGTTAGTGATGTTGTTGAGTTAGTGATGTTGTTGAGTTAGTGATGTTGTTGAGTTAGTGATGTTGTTGAGTTAGTGATGTTGTTGAGTTAGTGATGTTGTTGAGTTAGTGATGTTGTTGAGTTAGTGATGTTGTTGAGTTAGTGATGTTGTTGAGTTAGTGATGTTGTTGAGTTAGTGATGTTGTTGAGTTAGTGATGTTGTTGAGTTAGTGATGTTGTTGAGTTAGTGATGTTGTTGAGTTAGTGATGTTGTTGAGTTAGTGATGTTGTTGAGTTAGTGATGTTGTTGAGTTAGTGATGTTGTTGAGTTAGTGATGTTGTTGAGTTAGTGATGTTGTTGAGTTAGTGATGTTGTTGAGTTAGTGATGTTGTTGAGTTAGTGATGTTGTTGAGTTAGTGATGTTGTTGAGTTAGTGATGTTGTTGAGTTAGTGATGTTGTTGAGTTAGTGATGTTGTTGAGTTAGTGATGTTGTTGAGTTAGTGATGTTGTTGAGTTAGTGATGTTGTTGAGTTAGTGATGTTGTTGAGTTAGTGATGTTGTTGAGTTAGTGATGTTGTTGAGTTAGTGATGTTGTTGAGTTAGTGATGTTGTTGAGTTAGTGATGTTGTTGAGTTAGTGATGTTGTTGAGTTAGTGATGTTGTTGAGTTAGTGATGTTGTTGAGTTAGTGATGTTGTTGAGTTAGTGATGTTGTTGAGTTAGTGATGTTGTTGAGTTAGTGATGTTGTTGAGTTAGTGATGTTGTTGAGTTAGTGATGTTGTTGAGTTAGTGATGTTGTTGAGTTAGTGATGTTGTTGAGTTAGTGATGTTGTTGAGTTAGTGATGTTGTTGAGTTAGTGATGTTGTTGAGTTAGTGATGTTGTTGAGTTAGTGATGTTGTTGAGTTAGTGATGTTGTTGAGTTAGTGATGTTGTTGAGTTAGTGATGTTGTTGAGTTAGTGATGTTGTTGAGTTAGTGATGTTGTTGAGTTAGTGATGTTGTTGAGTTAGTGATGTTGTTGAGTTAGTGATGTTGTTGAGTTAGTGATGTTGTTGAGTTAGTGATGTTGTTGAGTTAGTGATGTTGTTGAGTTAGTGATGTTGTTGAGTTAGTGATGTTGTTGAGTTAGTGATGTTGTTGAGTTAGTGATGTTGTTGAGTTAGTGATGTTGTTGAGTTAGTGATGTTGTTGAGTTAGTGATGTTGTTGAGTTAGTGATGTTGTTGAGTTAGTGATGTTGTTGAGTTAGTGATGTTGTTGAGTTAGTGATGTTGTTGAGTTAGTGATGTTGTTGAGTTAGTGATGTTGTTGAGTTAGTGATGTTGTTGAGTTAGTGATGTTGTTGAGTTAGTGATGTTGTTGAGTTAGTGATGTTGTTGAGTTAGTGATGTTGTTGAGTTAGTGATGTTGTTGAGTTAGTGATGTTGTTGAGTTAGTGATGTTGTTGAGTTAGTGATGTTGTTGAGTTAGTGATGTTGTTGAGTTAGTGATGTTGTTGAGTTAGTGATGTTGTTGAGTTAGTGATGTTGTTGAGTTAGTGATGTTGTTGAGTTAGTGATGTTGTTGAGTTAGTGATGTTGTTGAGTTAGTGATGTTGTTGAGTTAGTGATGTTGTTGAGTTAGTGATGTTGTTGAGTTAGTGATGTTGTTGAGTTAGTGATGTTGTTGAGTTAGTGATGTTGTTGAGTTAGTGATGTTGTTGAGTTAGTGATGTTGTTGAGTTAGTGATGTTGTTGAGTTAGTGACTATTGTTCTTTTGTCTTCGGTAAGTCTGGTTTGGCTTTTCTGTTTTGCTGATCGTTATGTTGATGTGTAGTCTAGTTGATTGTTGTGCATTGTTATCGAGTCGGCTATAATTTGTCTGGTTGGCTGTTTAGCTTTGTTATCATCTTTAGCTATTGTACTTTGTTGTCCTACCACTTGTCTGGCTGGTTGTGTCCGGTTGTTTTGAGGAATGTTGTGTCTTGTTCGGTTCGCTGTTGTTCTTAATTGTCCTTTTAGTCATGTGGTTTTGTTTTCTTTTGACTTTTTCGTTTTGTTGTCTTGTTTTGCTGTCTGTCTTTGCTGGGCGGCTGTCGTACATTGCTGTCCGGTTGTTTGATGTTTGTTTTCCAGGTTTGGATGTTGTTTTTATTTTTCTGATAGAATGTTGTGCTTTGCTATTTGTTTGGTTGTTTAGCTTCTCCGGTTTGTTGTTTCGCCTTTTTGTCCGTTCGACGGATGTGCTTTGTTTCCTTGTTTGATGTTGTGTTTTGTTATCCGTTTCGCTTCTGTGCGTGCCTGACCACTTTGGTGTTGTGCCTTGTTGCCAGGCAGGCTTGTGTGCTTTGTTGTATGGTTGTTTGTTGTGCTCGATTGGACTGTAAGCAATTGTGGTATGTTATCCGATTGGCTGTTTATATTTGTTGTCCATTTTGCTGTTGCACTTGGCTGTCCGGTTTGTCTTTGTTGTCCATTTTGCTGTTGCTTCGCTCGGTCTTTGTTGTCTGTTTTGCTGTGGCGCTTTGCAGTCAGTTTGGCTGATGTGTTTGTTGATTATTCGCTTTCTACTACTTGTCACAGTAGTCCTCCTTCGTTGTTGTACTAATTGTCTTGCCTTCATTTTCATCATATACACCCTTACATTTCTCTTCTCGTCAATTACTACATACTATTGCTGATTTCATATTGTGTTTGAATGTAGGATTGTTTAGGCCAATATTCATAAGCGCGTGGTCTTTTAATCGTAATAATGTTTCGCTATCGCTATTTTGTTTTAATCACCACAACTCATCGACACTGTTGTGACTTACAAAACTCTACTCTATATAGGAAGCGCACAAAACACTGTCCTGGCTGCTTGCTGCACTTTTCGAAAAAGTAACTTTTATCTCATCGTTTTATATTATTTACATCATCACTCCTTGACTTTTTAGAGAATTAGCAGATATCAATGTTGTTTGTGCTATGAGCGCAATATATTTATGTTGCCTTTTGTTACAGCGTAAGCTTCAACAGAGAACGATAGAAGAATGACAGAGAGTATCTGACTGATATTGTCTCTCTCTTTGCCTTGTGCTATTTTCGTATGTGTTTGGATCATACCATTTTGCTGTGTATTGCCGCCCTGTGTCTTGCTGTCGGTAGTCAACATGATTGCGATAGTCAAAGAGACAAGGAGCGCCGTTTTAAAATTGTAAACCATTCAACACAAGGTAAAAAGGAGCAATAGCTGTCAGCAACAAACTAATTTTAATTTCGGTATATCTTTCCCATCCACTTTATTCGCCATTCTTAAGCAACGCTATTTACAGTAGTAGCACGTGTGCGGCCTGCTGTGCACTTGCTGCAGGCACCATCCTCGTTCCAATTAGTTGAAAGTTATAAGCCTTCATTTTCCTTATACATATAATAAGTGGATACTTTTTTATATTAGAACTGAACATGTCACAAACAAATAAAAAAAACTTTTAAATTTAAATATATAAATTGAGAGATAAATTTTACTTTGCTATATATTTGTGTCATTGTTTCTACCTTCTCTTTTTTACACGCACTTGCTTTCCTTTTCTCTCTCTCATCCTCTTCATATTTTCTTGCACTTCCTTCTTCTTTCTCTATTACACATGAAACCATGCAGGTCATATGTGTAGGCTTTTTCATTTTTCCTCTGTTTTGTTTCTAGTGATGCTTTGTTATCGTTGCTACTTTTTTATATTCCCTCGTTTTCTTTTATTCAATAATGTTGCTGTCGTTTTATAGGAGTTCACATTCTTTCTTTGAACTTCACCGGCATCCGATCGCGGAATAGCACAACGAATAAGTCGACATTATATTAATTCACCATGTATTATTATACGTAGTAGTCTACGGGTTGTAGTGAAGAGCGGAGTCTAACACCGTCATCGTCACCATCAGATGATGTCTTCATCACTGCGTGCTTTGATTATATTTTGTTTTTAATTTATTGTAAAATTAGTTTCTATACACTTTGTAATACACTTTAGATTTACCCAGCTATTGCTAAAGGTGACAAGCTATTTCATCTCTGCTGACTACTAGTGTAGTATATTATCTTGTTTGTTATACGTATCTTCGCCTGCCTATCGTGACCACGATTTCGTTTCGAACGAACTATATATTGTCCTGTATTTTTATACCTACTACACATTGATATTCTTAGCCTACTGTGATATATTTACTATTACTGCTTAGCCTCAACAATACGGAAATAGAAAAAATTTCACGCCAAAGCAATATAATAATTTATATATATATATTAATTACCTTATACACACATTTGGATCTTGTCTCCAACTAACTGGTTCAATTAGCATTTAACTTTGCTAATATTCGCCCTTACACCTCGGGTTATTCCCTATACTGACCGAAATGCCCACTTTACCGACATCAACGTCAATTGTAGGTGGTGTGGCCTCTGCCGATTCACACTATCAGCAACAGCTAAAGAAAACCAGCAGTAACGGCAGTACAGGCTGCTTGAGACAGCTACAACCGGATCGGCCTACTCAGGTCATAAGCGACGTTGCTTTACATTCTGAATGGGCAGGCAAACGGTATATATGGGTTCCGCATCCAACCGAGGGATTTGTTCTCGCCTCGATCATTTCCGATGAAAATCAGGACATTATTACTGTCCAGCTAGGAAATTCCGAAGCAATACAAGTATCTCGAGAAGACTGTCAGAAAGCAAATCCCCCAAAATATTCTAAAGTTGAAGACATGGCAGATCTCACCTGCTTGAATGAAGCATCAGTGCTATTCAACCTCAAGGAACGATATTATCACGGACTTATCTATGTAAGTGGGATTGAAAATGAAAATATCTTGTTTAAATTTTACTTAATTTATATAACTTAAAATACGATGTGCGATTAAATTCAAAATTATATATAATTAAAACATTATCAAATAAAATAACTAAACGTTATAATATTAAAAGTATTTAATTTTTAATGTGTTAAAACGTTTCGGCTATTGGCCTTTTCAGTTACACTTGCCAAACTACAACTAATAGACATGTAAAAATTAGAACAAACACCTACAGGCAAAAAAAACCAGATTAAAATTGAAATTGTTATTGAATAGAAAATACAAAACACTTATTATTCTATTGTTTAAATTATTCTTAACATGATTTTATAATTTATTCATAAATAAATTAAACAATCGTTGTAAGAATAATTTGATAATTCCCTATATATTCATAGGGAATTTGGGTCAGTTATATCCTTAATGTATAAAATATAGATTTATTTTTACGTGGCAAATGCGTGTCGGCAAACGTTTACAGACCACAAAAACAAAAAACAAGAATCTAAATCGTGTGTCGAAAAGGTGGGTACGGAGGCGATATTTGAGTGTAATAAGGGAGGGAGCGCGGTAGACGTCGAGAGGGAACCTATTCCAGGCAAGAGGGGCGGCGACGAGGAGGGATCGGAGATCGTAGTTGTTAGTAATTGGGAACGTTTTCGCTTATAGGAGACATTGTGATCGCTTCGGAACATATTTTTTTCTTGAATTTATTTAAAAAAAGTCTGAGGCCTTTTTCCGAAATGGTAAAGCATTTGTATCTTATTATATATTTGAAGGTGGTAGTATTTATTGAATAGAAAAGAATCGAGTTTGTAGATTTTTAATCTATTTAGTTTTCGGCTGTAGAGGTGTAATAATTAATTAAATAAGCTAACTGAGTCTACGTATTTTATATTGCAAATTAAAAATAATGCAACATAAAAGTTAAATAGTTAAATAATAATAAATTAATTAATAATAAATAATTGTTATAAGATTTTATATAATTTATATCAAGATGAATTATAAACTGAAATTAAAAATAAAAATCATTTTTATGAATTGACTAATAAATAACAGACGTTGTATTAGAATAAGGATTAGAGGTCATCAGGAGGAACTGCTATGCTATCAGGTTTCGGCCCCTAACTCCTCTACCTAACATAGCAGCTGGGGCCAAATACATGCTAACGATGTATTTCCTCTGATAAAACTATCTAGTATCTTATTCTAATACAAAGTATATTATTTATTATCCATCCATAAAAATTTGTCACTTAAGAGTTTAAATTTATTCTTTATATTATTGTGTTGATTTATATATTTTACTATTTTCTGCTTGATGTTATTTTTATAGTAACCTAGTTTAAAATATGTATCTATTAAATTATTTAAATGATTTTGAAGAAAGCCAATATCATTACATATTGTTGCAATTCTTAAAATTTTATTATTTAATGTATTATATTTTATATTATATGGTATGTATGAATGCTCATGCAAAAATGTTTCTTGCCCTACTTTTGAATAATTTTGATTTATCAAAATATTTAAGGATTCTATTAATTCAATTTTATCAAAATCCGTATATTTACTTGATGGTTTAATTTTTGTTAGATAGGCGTTATAGTTATTATAACATATATATGTATATCTTTTTCCGAATATAAGATTAATTAATTTTACTAACGCTTATTTAATATCTACTAAATCTAGATTTGTATAAAGCGTACTAAAATCGTATGTATCTAAATTTTAAAATTTATTCCTTTTGTCTGTTCTAAAAATTCTTTTGTAGAATTAATACTGAAATAGTGTTTTATACAAGTATTAATTTAGATTATCCTACAATATTGTTTTGTATTCCAACCTAGGTTTTATTAGATTTTTATGTAATTTTGGATTCCAATATAATATAGGTATAGTTTTATTATCTAATTCAACCTTTATACCCTTTTTATCCATTATTGAACAATGACTTGTAATAATTTTTTCTAAACTTAAATCACTACATTCATATGTTGTGCTTATATTTAAATCATTCTAATTAATTTCTTTCATTAGTATATCACAATAAAGCCTTTTGCATATGAAGACAATGTTATTACTAGCTTTATCAATAGTTGTTATTATATAGTTATGCTTTAATTTAGTAAGTTCTGTGTACATATCTTTATTAATTTGATCTTTCTTTTTATAATTGTTTGTTATTTTCATTTTATTTTTAATTTTATCAAATATATAATCTTTCCAAATTTTTATCTTAGATATATTCGAACTTTCACTATTAATCAGATTACTAAAGTAATCATTTGTGTTATTATATAACGAATTGTAAATTTTATTTTTGTCGTTGTTATTATTTAATCTATATTTATACCCTTTTGATATCAGCTTTCTTAATTCACAATTTTCAATTAATTCTAGATTATGGGTACATATATATTCATTTATTTTATCAAAACTAAGACTTTTACAATTGCATTCTGTGTCCATTATGTTTCTAATATTATCGTTACATATTGATTTTAATTCTTTATTATAATTACAAATTTTTCGTCCTAATGGTGGTAGGAGTTTATACCTTATTTTAGAAATATATTTACTTAAATCTGACCCTATTATTTCTTTACTTTTAGAATTATTTAAAAGTCCGGCTATATTTATGTTATCTATACATTTATTAATGAAGTTTATGGTTAATGTATATTTTCTATTGTTATTATTAACATTTATTGGCCGACGTTAGTATTTTATATTACAAAAACTTTTATTTATACAGCTTAACCTATCATAGTCGTTAATTAATTTTTGATTTATTGAACAAATGATATCTTTGAAAAACTTCCTTTATTTACATAAAGATCTTTTAGCTTATTATAAAAAATAAAAAATTTTATTTTTTTTTCTAGATTATGAGTGCATATATGTTCACATATGTTTAAAAAAATGTAGTATTTTGTATTACAATAACTGTCTATTATACAACTCAACCTATCATATTCGTTAATTAATCTTTGATTTATTGAACAAATGATATTGTTAGAAAAACTTTTTATATTTACATAAAGATCTTTCAGCTTATTATCTCTTAAAAGTTGTTTTAATATTTCTAATTGTTCATTTATATACATATCTTTTTTAATATTTTTAACTCTATTTTTCCTATTCCTTTTATCACCATGACTTCTTGGTTTGCGTTTAACCGGATTATTATAATATAGTTGTTTATTATGTATTATACAGCTTCTGCCAATTCCTTGTACCACGTCATTCAATCCTAATGGGTACATGGAATTAAGCGTTTTAATCCAAAAATCTTATCTTTCTAATAGCTTTTAATTTATATTGCCTTAATTTCTTTAATAATATGTTCTATAATAAATAATTTACAATATCCTATATCATGTCCTATTAATCTCATATGTTTATGAAATATAGTTTGACTATTATGCTGTATATTATATGTGTTGCCTAAACCTAGTTTTTAACATTTGATATGTTTTTCCTATATATTGCAATCCACATGTACATTGTATAAGATACACTACACCTGCGTATTGCAGTTACAATTATTATTAATATTTAATGAAAAACATTTGTTTGTCGTATTACTTACGATACAATTATTATTATTTATAACATCACAAACTATACAATTTTTTCTGTTACATTTAAAAGATCTAAAATTGAAATCATTAGTATTTTTCCAATATTGTTGAGTACATGTAACTTTTAAGTCATGATTTTTAACGTTGCTTTTTCGGTGTCGCCACCTAGTTTAGTTGACTCGGACTAAACTTACAACGGGCCATCCAGCAGCATCTGACAGGGGGCTGCCCTGCTTAAGGCGGTTGCAGGCTGGAACAAGATCTATAAAGATCTACCACCTTCACTCCACGCGCTACGCGACCTAGCTATTGGCCATTACCTGGTCTCTTAAACGTGATCACGTGAAGCAGTTTACATTTTAAAGTGTAAACACCTTGGGATGCAAACTTCTCCCTTTTTTAAGAAATAATAATTCATGCTTGTTTGAAAATAAGAAAAAATAATAAAGTCGTAACCAATAATACATAGTTTCAGTATTTCTGACAGAGGTCAGAAACGAACAAAAGACAAAATTTGCAAATTTGTGTATCAATTCAATTGCTTTGAGCCCGGATGTAGTAAGGCCGGATGTAGTAAATTAAAATCTTTAGTACTTACGTATTTTTCCAATCTGGTTGTGTACATTCAAATTGCTAAACATATGTTGAAATTGAGCAGTTTGTATATTAATCTTAAAAAGAATATGTTGATTTGAGATGCAACAACTTTACACACTTGCGTTTTCAAGATAGGATATCATCAGCATATACCCTTGAAGATATTGACCGCCAAGAAGGGTTTATAAAAACAAATTTACGATACAAGATTGTTGAGCGGAAACCTTGATGAACACATGAATTAAGTAAAACTGATAAGCATTAGCTCCATATTCATTTTAAAAACGCTTGGTGGACTGCATGATTTGTATCCTGTTTACAATTCTCTTAGGCATTCCTTAATAATTTTTAAAGAATTATTATTAAATCTTTTCTCCTTTTAACATTTATATTTAATTTTGCACAAAAAAATTACACACCTGGTAATAGCGGCAATGGTCAACAGCGCTTACATTAGTAACAACAGCAATGGCAGTACGAACCGCTGGAGACTGCCTCAACCATGCCGTCTACTTAGGTTATAAAAGACTTAGCTTTATATTCTGAATGGGTAGGCAAACGTATGACTTGCCTGTCCATTCATTTTACATACTTTAGATGAGAACTACATGACATGTTAAATTAAATTATTTCTTATAAAATACGAGTGTATTGTGTTGAAATTGTTTTAATTTAAATATAATAAAAATTATAAGTATTTGTATAACGGAATTGTTCTTTCTTTTGTAACAATAGAAAGATAAATGTTATTATATGTCTTCTAAAGAATAATGTTTACTTAAGTAAATTATTATA
Source organism: Pomphorhynchus laevis (assembly GCA_012934845.2). NCBI lineage: Eukaryota > Metazoa > Acanthocephala > Palaeacanthocephala > Echinorhynchida > Pomphorhynchidae > Pomphorhynchus > Pomphorhynchus laevis. Next base: position 16,373 of record WNNJ02001093.1, on the reverse strand, counting down.
TTATGAATGTGTTTTTAACATTTATATTTAAAATATATCATTTTATATTCTTTACAAATATAAATTGAATTGAATTCTATAATTCTTTATATCTGATTAAAACTTGAATTTGTATAAACTGGAATCGTTAGTATTTATTTTCTTAATTGTTGCTAATATGATAACCTCAATATCATTGTACTTATTAGTTATGTGATTTTATTTGGTATGGTGGAACAGTAAACGGTCAAAATGATGATGCAGAATGAAATTGGTACCGAAACATTGAATGTTGGAGACATGCGTTCACTATATACAAGCTTTATTATTAAAGATGGTGAAAGTAGAAAGCAGTGATGCTTTCATATTAAAGAGCTGGAAGTAGTTATTAGATAAAATTCATTGATAATATGCGGATCGTATAAATAGGCAAATGTTTGTATTTAAAACTTGTCGAAAAACGTTTTATTTCCAAAGTGAATTATTGTGGATAAATGTTAGTGAATAATTATGGATAAAGTATCCATAGTTGATGACTTATAAATTGTAACTCATATTTTATAATGTTCAAATCATTGTTTTGAACATTATAATCATTATCATTATAATCATTATAGAATCAATTATTATAGAATCATTATAATCATTATCATTTTTGTGTTATAAATTGTAAAATGATTTTAATACACACGTGCTGTTTGATCGCAGCTGCTGGTATTTTATTAGTGTACTTACTTTTTATGCACATTTACAGTATCAACAAATGTGTTTCATTCCAAAACTCATCTATTTATTTAAATGTCGATTTAGTTTTTTTTTACTATATTTCTGTTTTTATTTTTGCCTCTTAGGCCATCAGTTCTTCCTGTTGACTTCTAATTCTAATTATTATATATGGTCTGTTATTTATTTGTCAATTCATAAAACTTGTCTTTTATTTTAAAGTTTTTACTTAATATAAATTATATAAACTCTTATATAGCAATTATTAATTATTATTTAATTATTTATTTTATAATTATTTAATTTTTATCTTTCATTATGTAAAATTAAAAATACTTAAACTCAGTTAACTGATCTTATTAATTGATTTGATAATTCATTCTTCTGATTGTTTGTCATTAATATGGTAGCGGTCAGAGTACAGAATTAAGAATACAAAAAGTTTTTTTAATATAAGCACTCAGTGCACTTTGTGAAATTGTAGCATTTGAGGACAGTTTCTAAAACATCAATTAGTGATCGAAATAAATGCACTAAAAGGTCTAACTGTTGATATAAATATATTTGTTTGTATTGCAATCTATTTAATTCGTTAACATTTTATGAGATTTTTTCTTTTTTCTATTTAGACTTATTCTGGACTGTTCTGTGTTGTAATTAACCCGTATCGGCAATTACGGATATATGGAGAATCGATTATGGAACAGTATCGTGGACAGCGTTTACGAACTGTACCACCTCATATTTTCGCAATTACTGATAGCGCATACCGTAGCATGCTTGAAGGTTTGCTTTTTTAAACATTTTATTATAAATTTACAAATTATCTGTTAAATCTTTCTCTATTTTTAAATTTAGATAGAGAAGACCAATCGATTCTGTGCACGTAAGTTATATTGCTTTATTTTTAACAATTTAGTAAAAACATTTTTATATTAAAAAACAAATTTTAATTGATATAAATTTGATTTTCGTCAATTTAATTATTTATTGAAAGCCATTTTAGTGCATGCTTATGTGCCTTCTTAAATCACTATACCAATACAACCACATCTTAAATCAAGAATAAAGATCAAGATCAACCGCATGGTTCATCGATAACCATAAGAAAAGTCATACAGTATATGTATGAATGCAACTACGACTGCATCATGCAATATAGCTTATTAGTAGATTGTATTCGAAAAGCGTTAATGCTGCAGATTTATATTCATCTTACATTTAAATTATCAGCACAGAATCCGCGAACGCAAGAACACAACTACAACTTCTTTGTTTCAAGATCTTATCGATTTTGTTGTATTCGTGATATGAAAATAAACATCGGTTCCGTATTCAAATTAAAACACTTGTTTTACGAGACTAGTAAATGCCGTTCAAAATGCCGTTCAATTTTATTTAACAAATATCTTTTAAAGTTTTGCAAAGAGCTTACATCTCTAAAATACAAACAATTGTTTAGCGGTGAATCTGGAGCTGGAAAGACTGAAAATACAAAAAAAGTGATACAGTATATGGCTTACGTCGCTGCGGCGCCAAAGGCTGGCATGAGGTCATCACAACGATCAGCCATACAGGTGATCTTTAACTATTAACTGCATTACAATAATATTCTAAATTTTGGATATTTGCTATCCAAAATTAATGATTTTGCTTAAATTAACGCTTTAGTTAATTAATGCTTTAGCGTTTTGTTGCAATATTAATAAATTCATCTGTAAATTTTTAAATTTTACTAAAGTAAAAAATTTTGCTCATTATCATCTTACTTAATTTTATATTTGTTATCTTCTCTTTTATTTTTGTAGCTCGTCGCTCAAAGAAATGCCTCGATGATAAACGTGGTGAGTGTCTCTTTCGTTATATCCTTAAAACGTAAGACGTTTTATAATTTATTTTTATTAACACAATGATTTACCGCAGTTAGAATGTAATTTGTACTTTAGCGTAATTTGCCGCATCGACCGGTAAGTTGTCGTGTGAGTGTGTGTGGCTGAACTTACGACTTATCAGGAAATTAAACTTTTGCTCATATACCATTAGCGGCGGCAACAAGTTTTTCGTTGATGCTGCAACTGCTGGTATTTGGAGTAATGAGTTGGTATTTCAGAGTGTTGCTTTCTTGAAGTGCATGATTATCTTGTGCATGGCATTAACACAAATAGACATAAACGTTTTGTGCCTGCTCAATCTAATATTTTGCATTTCAAAACTTTGTGTTTATTCACTTCTTTTAACAAACATACATATGTACTAATCAAATTCAATATAAGTGCAAAGATTTTTTGCTTACATGCTCTACGTTGAGTTTAGGGCGACCTTGAACTTCAACTGCTGCAGGCAAATCCGATTCTGGAATCTTTTGGAAACGCGAAGACAGTGAAGAACGACAATTCCTCTAGATTCGTATGACTTAATTTTATTCGATTTTATATTTAATCAACGTGTTTTGCATTTTAACATTTTTTTTGCTATTTTTAGGGCAAGTTCATCCGCGTAAATTTTGATTCCCTTGGATATATAGCAGGAGCATCGATAGAAACATGTATCCTTTTTTACTAAGAGATGCTTAAGTGAATTGATGATAAATAATATACTCAATAGTGAATTGAGGATACTATCAGATGTATTTTTTAGTTTTATTGTTCGCTTATTTGTTTGATTTGGTTCAATGCAATTTGTGATTTTTTCATACTATATTGTTTTGTTAATTTTTTGAATATTATTTGTTTTATATTGTTTTTGCCTTATACAGCTGTTGACGGCACCGCTACTTAAATGACAACTTGATCCGTAAGCTATAGAGGAAGATATGTCTGCAAAAATTTTGTAACAAAGTTTATAACGTTTTCCGCTTACGTTATAAAATGAAGCGATCTTTACATTTATAGTGAAATTAATTTTTAGAAATATATCCATCCTTAATATGTTTTCTAAACTTTTTAATATCCAGGAACAATCGGGTATAATTGAACGGCAAAATAAATACGATTATTTTGATATTTTTTTGATATTATAATCTTTCTACAAAAAGATTATTTTGATATTTCGCTAGAAGCTACTAGCATAATCAGAAATTAACACATGTGCTAATTTCTGAAGATGATAGTAGTTTCTATCGAAATATCAAAATAATCATTGTTGTCGTTCAATTATACCTGATTGTTCCTGGATATTTAAAAATTAAATTTTAAAAATTTTGATATTTCTTAGAGTTTGATGATTGATTAGACTAAAAATGTTTTTGTTTTATATTAAGATAATATATTTCCTTGATTGTTTCCTTTTTTGTTTAATTTAATAAATTAATTATTTGGACGTTCTTGGAAAACTACATACATTTTCAAAATATATAATTTAAGATTCACATCTTGATTTTTATGACTTGTTCAACATACTTTATGGCTAAGAAATCCTCCGCTTCCATTGATTTTCTTGAATAATTTTGTATTACTTCACACAACACAATGACCTTTTTTATTTCCTTTTGTTACGTTAATGCTTATTGATATTTTGTTGTTCTGTAATATTTTTCTGACATATGTGACGATCTGCTTGAAAAATCGCGAACAATACGTCAAGCAAAAGATGAACGAAGCTTTCACATTTTCTATCAGCTTATCAAAGGAGCCAATGATTTTATGATACGTACGTAAGGTATTTGTTTTTTATTAACGTATGCTATGCATTATAACCGTGTTTCACTAGTGAATATTGTACTGTGATACATTCGTATACGTTTCTCGCTTTATTTACAACACGACATGTCCGAATCATATTCCGAACACTAGTTATCTAAAATTAAATTTATCATCTTTAAAGTATTTACATATCAAAAGTCAGCAAATCAATATATGCCCACATATCAATTAAGCAAACTGTGTTCTTTATTCAGACGGGTTTGAAATACACTTTGATTCTATAAATACACTTTGATTCTATATATAATGCTCGATGAATCATAGTTCTTCATTTTATGCTTTTATATTAAACTGTTGTAACTCAGATTTACAAATTTTGCTTTAATTGCCATATTTTACATTTAGTAAAATTTAACAATTTAAAATTAGGTAGAGTTTGGTGGTTTTCGACATTATGGCTCGTGATCTACTAAAATTTGTCGCCTTACCGTGAACTCACTTAGATCATATGTGTCACCTAAATATCTATATATATAGATTTTGATGTATATAAAATAAAGACTATCAGTTTTATATTTATTTGAGATCTACTTTGCTATCAGCGAATTCTATTATTTCTATTACCTGTACCTCTAATACTTGTCCGTTGTGATCCTAGTATCAAATATATACTTTAGTATACTCTAGTATCAAATAATATATCCACAATTCACATCTCATAAATTAGGTTTTAAATTCGCTTTTTATCTATGACAATAATTCGAATTTGAATCTTCATATGGTTTCATCGATCATTTCATTTTATTAGTCATTTCAATATACGTTATGCTGCTAATTAATTGCTTAATTGTTTATAAAAATTCGATAATTTTTAAATATAGGAGATTTTCTACTGGAAGATTTTTCTTCCTACAATTACATTACAAATGGATATATTGATTTACCTGGAACTGAAGACAGTGAGGAATTTCAAAACACAATTAAAGCTATGAGTATAATGGGTATCACGAATGAGGATCTCAACTGTAAGTAGTAAAGTTTAAAATTTTTTTAAAAGCTTTTATAGTTATAATATCTATTAATATGTTAGTATTCACAGTAAAATAAAGTTAAAGATGAAACTTAACTTTTAAACTCGTGTTGATTAAATCAACATGAGTTTACTCAGTAATTGTACGTGTTTAATTTGATATATTTTTATTACCTATTGCACTATAATATATTGACCGTTTTTTTTGTTGTTCAATGAGGAGTTAAATCTGTTGTAGGAATTTTGTCGTCTAAAAATCTATAACTTCATAGTGAAAATTAGATGATGTTCATCCTAGTTATTATCCAATGCAACTAAATAGACGTCAAGGTGTTTCCAATCACTCTTATCTTATGCGGCTGCACCATAATTCGTTTTATTTGCCGATTTTATATAATCGGCAAATATGTTCAATAATTTATGTTCAATCTTTGCGTAATAAATATCCTTAAAAATAATTTATTTTTTACGTGGCAATTGCGTGCTGGCTCACGCTTACACGACCACAAAAAAATCTAAATAATGTGTCGATAAGGTGGGAACGGAGGAATTATTTGAATGTGAGAAATAGGGAGCGCGGCGGACGTCGAGTGGGAACTGATTCCAGCGGCAACGAGGAAGGATTGGATAACGTAGTTGTTGGAGTAATTGGGAACGTGGAGTTAGAGGAAATTACGTGAACGCAGTGATATAGAGGTAGGGCGAGTGTCGTTCAAGAAATGAAGGTTGATGAACGATGGGGAGGCAACAGCGATGAGACGAAAAGTTACGAGAAGAAGGCGGAGTTGTATGCTGATTTGGATGGTAGGCCAGGATAGTTGATCAAGATATGTGGATGTGTTGAACGTTGTTTACAACATTCTAATTTTGCTTTATTCTATGATTTTTCTTAGACAGAACATCTTTTTTTCCAAATTAAGACGCTCTTGTTTAAGCTTTTGTTTCATTCTCTTATCTATAACTTATGGCTTTTAATTATTTTAGTTGTTTATGATCCGTAAAGTATATTTTTATAAGTTATATCCATTTAAATCTCTGGTGAAGACATATGAAACCTATGTTTGTAAATTTCCATCAACATCGTTGGTAACACCATGCATGCATTCAGGCTCTGTGAAAAACTTCTTATATATGCTTGTTTTATTTTGAATTTTAACCTGCGTACTCGATTATCGAAGTAGCCATGTACATGATTAGAACAATAATAGAGTCACTGTAATTAAAACAATAAAAGGGTCACTGTGATTGACCGAAACGTTGTTATAATTAACTCTAACAAAAAAAATTGTTTTCTCGTGTGGATAATTAATAATGCCTAAAAAACAGATTACGTGGCACACGAATGTAATTTTAACAGAATAATAGAGATTCTTGTACTTTTCTAAAATCACATTGGTTTACCATTATATTATCTTTAAGAAAAGTATCGGCCCACCATAAGCAAATATATATATATAATTTTTAATATTTGCTTTAACTATTAACAATATTCATTTGAATTTGTCTTTTTTAGCAATTTTAAAAACGGTCTCTGCTGTACTGTTAATGGGTAATATGGTGTTTAAACAGGAGCGAAATTTCGATCAGGCAACACTCCCTGATGACACAGGTATGGTGTATATTATAAATTACCGCTTGTTTGTTTAAAAGATATAAAACTTTACTATTTGTATTGCTTCAATATAAATACATAATTCGATTTGTTAAATTATTTGGTATATTTTAATTCAAATCACACAAAACTCTTAATTTATAAAATAATTAGATCAGACCAGATAATTGAGTCTGCAAATTTTTGTTACTATATAAATCAAAAATTCAGATAAGTAATAAATAATTAGATAAGATTTTATATAAATATATAAATACTTAGTTTCAGATATATAACACATTTATATATGCAATAGTCAGTTTAAAAATGATTTTAAAATATTATCTAATTATTATATTGGTCGAACAATGTTAACATCATCAAGAAACAATTCTACTCATACTATATCCTTGTTACATTAATATTATTGACTAACAGAAATGTCATATGAACATAAAATGTATCGATCATTTTCCTTTATTGCTATTGCATGTATATCGTTGTTCCTATAATTTTAGTTGCTCAGAAAGTGTGTCACCTACTTGGAATGAACGTTACTGACTTTATCAAAGGATTTTTAAAGCCTAAACTTAAAGTCGGTCGAGATTTCGTTACAAAAGCTCAAAGCAAGGAACAAGTATTTAATGAAAATTTCTTTTATGTCATATTCCGTTGATTCATTTTGTTCTAGGTCGATTTTGCAGTGGAGGCTATATCAAAGGCTATCTATGAGCGTATGTTTAGATGGATTGTACAGCGAATCAATCGTACACTCGATCGCTTGAAACGTCAGGGAGTTTCATTTATCGGAATATTAGATATTGCTGGGTTTGAAATTTTCTCTGTAAGTATCTTTTACAAATGATTCACTTTTCCATAGTTTACCGAATTTTGCACTTTAACATTGCTACCATAGCATTTTAATCATTTTGATATAAGATTATATATATTTATATAATATATATAAACATTTTATAAATAATATATAAATATTTTATATAATATTTAAATATTATATATAATATATAAATATTATATAGCAGTAAACACATAAAGCTAATGAATTATTGGATGTTGCATTATTCAATACCATATATATATCAAAATAGGTAAGTATATAAAATTTATAATATATATAATATTGAGTATATTAATATTAATATATAAGTATATAAAATTTATAATATATATATTATATATATTTTACTACAGCTCTATATATCTTTCAAATAAAACAAAAAGCATATTGCTAGCTTTAGAAATAATAAAAGAGGATTGCTAAATAGTTTAATGCATGATTCTGAAAACTGGTTTACACTAATATGCATAAAATAGGTCTTTTTGAGTACTTAGCTTGAACTAATTGAATATGTTTGAAAATTCAATTTTTATAACGTAACGGTGTTCAGTCTTAACAATGTACATTTTGATTCTAGACTAACCACGTTGCTTTGCAGCTTTAGCTTAATATTTATTTTTGGTTACTATTGTTTTATGTTATCATCAAATTTTTTAGTGAAGATGTTTTCGTTATAGACTTTTTTAATTTATAAGGGTAATTAATAAGTTTGCGTATGTTTTCTCAATGCTAATTGGGAATGCGTTGGTCACAAATTTGTAATTTAAAATTAATAATTTTATTTTTAATAATATCAATGTAAATATTTATCAATAGTAATTAATTCCTTTGAAATTTATTTTTTATTATTTGTAATTATTACTAATATGTTCTTGATACTCTTTATTCATTGAACACTAATACGCCATTAAATATCAATTGAAACTGTGATTTTCAATGAATCATTTTCTATGATTTCAACTATGATTCTACTGCAATCAATTTTGATACATGTTTAGGTAAATTCGTTCGAGCAACTCTGCATTAATTATACAAATGAGAAGCTTCAACAGCTCTTTAACCATACAATGTTTGTTCTTGAGCAAGCTGAATACAAAAAAGAAGGAATAAATTGGACTTACGTTGATTTTGGTCTCGACTTGAAGCCTACGATAGATTTAATTGAAAAGGTAAGACTGATCAATTGCTTTTTATGCTTACTACCTATTAGACCGAATACGGTATGATCAAACAAACTTTGTTTACTCTGTTATAATCAATGTAGAAAATAATTTGTAAAATAATTCAATGTAAACCTTAATTATTTACGTTTAATCCAGTGTCTGCAATCCATTTATCTTAATCTGCGACATTACATAATCAGTCAAGCTTTATAATTGTGAATTTTATTTCTAAGATATTCCTGACTTTTTATATAGCAAATGGGCATTCTATCTTTGCTCGATGAAGAATGCTGGTTTCCGAGAACAACTGACAAGTCATTTGCCGAGAAACTGATTGGAGCCTTATCTAATCAACCAAAATTTATCAAGCCTCCGTTTAATACTAACTATCATTTCAGTCTTGTTCACTATGCCGGCAAGGTAAGATTTTACTTTTTTAAATTTTCCTTTTTTCGGACGAAAGTTTTTCTATAAACTCGATTAATTTTTTACTTTACATACACTTGATTAATGTCAAATAATATGAATTAATTTTTATCGTTTAATCTACGATACACATTTTCCTGTGTCTACATATTTCAGTGTTGTATCGCGTCTATAAATAAATTAATACCACTGTTGTTTCTTATATATAGAAACTTTGTAATATTTCTTGCTTACTAGTTCTACCTTACTATTGTTTAGTTCCTAGATATTTAAACATAACAACATCATTATATTGACACATAACTCAAATCTGACCAGACAAATTATTATTGAATTTTATTGTAATTTATCCCTCTGACATTTAAAGTAGCTTATTGTATATTATTATCAGTGTCAATTAATCATATCAATAATATTTTAATTCAAATTTGTTGTTATTGTCGAGTTCCATAGTATCCGACCTAGTTATTTTGATTATTCTATAAAACAATACTAGTTTGTATCATCGTTTATTTGGAATTAACTGAATGAAGCTTCGATCTAGATTGATTGTCAGTAATAGCCAAAGAATTATAATTTATGTCGATATTTATATTTACAATGCAGTTTTTTTCATTTACGATTTAATCTAAAATGATATATTGTATTGTTGATACTCCTGCAAATAAAACTGATATATAATTATTATAAAGTTGAAATCTTTATTTGAATGTATTGAAATTATTGTTAATTGAAAATTCACAAGTTTTCGACCTTGTCACGGCGTATCATAGGGTCCCATCCTAAGATCGATGCATTTTGAGTAATTTATTTTAGAAATAAAATGTATTTTCGATTTTATACTTACACGACAAAGAATTATTTACAGTTCATAAGTTCATCAACTTTCGTGTGTAAAATATTATGAAAATTTAACCTATCTAATAAATGCTTGTTATCCCTTCATTAAAAAAGGTTCAATTGAACGATTTTCTTTAAAACATTATTTGAGTAATTGTGATATTCTGATTCAATGGAACACTATATTTATGCCCGGATTTATTGAAAAGAATTACCGTTTTCGTTAGCGTTTTGATGCTGCTAACCTTTATTAATAATATATTCATTAGCAGGATTAATTTTTTATACTGTTGTCCTTTATTATCAGTATGTTTAATTATTCATTTAAATTGGTATTCAGGTTGACTATTGTGCCGACCAATGGATAATGAAAAACATGGATCCGTTGAATGACAATGTTGTTGCTCTTTTGCAAAGTTCTTCAGAGTCATTCATTATCGATATTTGGAAGGACGGTATGTACCTTTCCCAAGTTTTTGTTATTTCTTTTATGACTAAGGTTTTGAAAATGTGAGCATAATGCATACGACATTTTATGGTCGTATGCATTATGCCCTATTATGATGATCATTGTACATGCGTTACTTAAACAATATCATTCTCAGTATGATTGCTTCTTGATGCTATTATTACGACGTTTCAGCGTTGGGCGTAGTTGGCAATACGAATAGAAAATCCATGATATTTCATTCTTACAGGGAAACTATTACTCCCTAATTTTCATTCAACTATAAACTAATATCGATTATAAACCGTTACTTTGTGTAGCTACTTTAATTGTACATTTAATAAAGAAAACTCAAAGAAGTGTCACGCGCTTGCTGTCTCAAATTCCGATTGATACTGCTCTTTAGAATTTGTTTTTAAACAATATGTTCAATATATTCTGCTAATACTGCGGTCGACGAATATTAGTTGTTGACCAGCTTACTAATAGAACGCGCTCAAATTTTAAACCACAAGAGAACAATTAGTCTTTTTTAAAGCTATATAATATCCTTTAAGGATCTGAGAGAAGATTTAAATGAAATAGTTTGCTAAAATATGCTTTATCTTTGTACAGTAGTGTATATTATTAGTGTACAATTTTACTTGTGCTATTATTTTTCGTCTTGTAAATAAACTATTTATATGTGAACATCAAATAATTCGATTTGCAGGCTCCGCATTTTTATCATTAATCTCAGAGCCGTTGCCTTCGTAGTGGTGTTTAATATTTAAAAAATGAAAGTACAAGTTTGGTTGTTTATAGCTCTCTCTCGTCATCTTCAGGAATTCAAAACACAAAAGTTTGTTGTAAATTTTCCATGTTTTTTTTAATATTGAATTTATTCTATATATATTTTATATTAAGATATGATATACGAATATTTAGTTATCGACGCCTTTCGCAGTTGTAGATATATATAGCTATATTTTCCTATCTAGATATCAAACTAATAATTTATTATTTTAGTTTAAATACTAAAAATAAATACTGAGATACTTAAATACTTAGTTGAAATACTTTTTTAATGTACTTTTAGCAGTCGTATCTTGTAGGATTTTACTTTTACTGAGTTTATTATGTAGCATTAAATCTTAATAAACGCTAATTATAATTTTTTTGAAGTCACAGCTATTTTAAATAGAAATCTATTTTTTTGAGTTTATTTCACTTTATTTTAAATTTCTAGTTATTCACACTGATAACCATTTTAAAGAAACGATTATATAAATCAACATTTAAATCCATTTTCAAATTTTAGCGTTCTATACAAACAAAGTTTATGTCCGGTTCAGCGTCGCACAGTTGCATAGTATACACCCTTATTTGTATTAATGCATACAGTTGTATACATTTCGTACGTATTACGGTTGATCTCCCCTCTAATAATATCTTCCTTATATTACTAATGTTTCTCCCCGGTTGACGTTTTATCAAATTTTATTTATGCACGGTTTTGTAGTTAATACTTTAAAGCAAGTATTCTGGTATTCTGCATTTAGTATTTTACAGTTGCATAATCAGAAATACTTCAACTTGTTTTAATTTGGGTACATTTAAACTGGAAAAGTAATATATCATAGTTTTGCTTAGCTAAATGTGATGTCTTGTCAATTAAATTCATATTTTTACTAATATCCTCAATAGCACTAGTAACCTTATAGAATTTAATTTTCGAACTTGCAGCTTTTTATTCATTACTTTGTAAATAGCGATCTCATTTTTACAACCTTTTTATTTGGAAATTCAATTTAATCCAGATACTTTATATAATAATTTTTATATTTGCGTTCATTACATACGAATTTATAAGTCGTGTCGTTTAGTCAATTACAAATGTGATTGTTTTAACAAATATTCCTAATACTATATATAGCACCGAAGTGATGAAGTACCCGGCAACACTCATCATTAGAATGAAGTATCCACTGTTCGTTTCGGATGCCTGTGTGACATTGTGAATAAAGGCGTTTCCGACACTTTGCTTAATTGACTTAGGCTTACGCTCTTTACCAGATCGAATTGCTGTGCGGACTATTATTAAACACTAGGCACGGGTTGTTGCTGAATTGAACGCTCTACTAGTTGGATCCTTTATAAATATGGCATGTATAATGGTGGTGCACGGATGTGCTGAGTAATTAACGGTTCAGGGTTTCTTACGAAATTCGGCATTTATATAAAACGGTGTTGCTTTGTAGACTAATTTATCGTAATATTTCTTTTAAATTCATTTGATGAGTTCAAAAGCTGAATTCATTGCAAAAAGTCAGCTTTTTCTCAGGCATTACCGCAAAATAATGTATTCTAATTCATAGAAAGGATGTATAAACAAATACATAGCATTGCTATTCAGAGTCCTCTTGCAACCGCACATTCAAATATATGCCGTAATTGTAGAGTATAGCGTCTCCTGTACAACAGTGTTTACCAACACGTTGGATACTCTATATAGACGACAATTTTGTCCTTTGGAATTATACCGGATAAATTCGTAATGATTTCTGCAGAATCTTCGCGACTATATAGTGAACTGAATTTAACTATTGTTGAACAAACAAATGGAAAAATAATGCTTCTTGATTTTGACATTTTCATATATATATATATATATATATATATGCATAAACAAATTGTAATTTTTGATATTTTCCCTCTGATATTTATATGTTCACCTTTGATTGCAATATTGTTAAAGCTAAATAATATTCTGCTACTCTTCTTACTGGATCTCCAGTTTTAGTTTGAATCTTTTTGTTGTATATAACTTTCGTATCTGTTTTCGCTTTTCTTAAGCAGGATGAGAAATACAAAGTAGAAATTAAAAGATGCCTTTTAAAAACAAGTAACCAGAATAACATTATCAATGATAATGAAGTTTTTTAAATAGGGTGTCACAAATGCAATCGACCCTGCTGTAAATGCTGTAATAATAATCTAAATAAAGTAAATACACTAGAAACAATGTTATTGAACTAAAGTATAGCATCAAGAAATCAGTTAATTGTGCAATACACTCGAATAATCTACACTTGTAACTGTCTAAAGTGCCCTGCGCAATACGTAGGTAAAAATATTCGCTCTTTATGTGAACGTTTAATTAACTGAAATGCATATGTTCAAGAAGAATATGCTATGGAAAATGCGGTTGTCTAAAATTGTAACAAGCAGCCGAAATTAAATCTGTATTTCGTATGAAGGATTTTTTACTAAACTTAATTTTAAATTCCAATAAGGGATAGTTTAACTTCAAAATCAAAACGAAAAGTATAAATCCGATGTAACAACTGAAAGTAATTTTAAGGTACAGAAAATTTCTCCTTATAAAATTTAAATTGTTACCATGATATTTACATAATATTACTTGTTTTAGTGGATTATTTTTTGAACAACATTGCAAAATAAATGTTAAAATATTTAATAATCAATCTATAGTTTTAAAAACCTCAAAGGCTAATACTAGTTTTGTACATTATTATAATATTTAATGGTTTAACGGATGCGATCGAGAATCGATCGCTTGTTGTTCGCGTTTGTTAAAAATTGACTAAGGAAACTTTAACTTATTGATTATTTACTAAATTTGATGAAAAAATTCAAATCACAATAAGGTTTTCTGTAATCATTGCAGTTGTCGTATGGGATATAACATGTCGAAGCGTTACACAAAGTATTTATCCTGATTACAGTGAGTGGTTAATGTAATGTTGCTGTGTGAAGTGCCAAATTTTTCTCTTTGTTTAAAGTGTGGTTGCTGTGTTTCATTTGTAGACCTGATTTTTTTAGCTTATTTTTCGTTTTATATTTTATGCATGTACCTACTATCTTTGTAAGTTCTTAAAGTCGATTTTCACAAACTTGTTGCTTATTATTACGTTTTTATCTGCATTAACTATTTCGATTATAAATTGATCCTATACTCGAATTGTCATTATTGCTTAAACTATAAAATCTGAATTATAACAATTCATTCAAAAATTCGGCTCAATTATGTTTACGTCAACTGAATTATATATATTTTATTTATTTTATTTTTTTTATTTAGGAACTAGTGCACTTAATTATTATTTGCAATTAATAAGGAAAGGGTAGTAATACACATTTTATATATTTTTTAATTTCCATTAAAAATACATGTTTTTGCTTGAATCCTCTCTCTCTTCTACTCGTTCTTATTTACCAAATTCGCATTTACTATAATGTTGCTCTTTGCTAATGTTTTGAAGTATATAGTAATTCACCATTGTTACACAGTCACTAGGAGGCCAGCTTTGTAAAAATTTTCATAATTATTTAAAATTTGATTATAAATAATTTATTTGAGACGTTTCGGCAATTAAGCCTTCTTTAATTACAATCAAATTAAACAATTAGAATTTTATTCTTATTGTTTAACCTGATTACAATTGAAGGAGGTTTAATCGCCGTTTTCAAAAGGTTAAAAAATTTCTTAAATATAAAAACTTGCAATTTATTTAAGTTGAGTAAAACCCTATAGGGTTGAAACATTGTCAATTATAATTTTAGGTCTATTTGACAGTTGTTTTTTGGAAAATTTCAATATATGATCGTATCCATGACGGATTCCGACCGGCAGTTTTAATCAACTTTTGCATTAATTTTATCACATCGATTTGTAAAAGTTTAATTCTTTTGCTGTTAATGTGCTTATATATAATCAAACAACGCGGGTGTAAATCAAATTCGATTTTACCTATATATAATACTCTTGTATTTTTTCCTCTTTTCGATACTGAATTTTCAAATATTTAAGCATCTTAAAATGATCCAACAACGCGGGTGTAAATTAAATTCGATTTTACCTATATATAATGTGATATACGGAGACCGTTGTCCAGGATCCATTAGAACGAATACAGTATAATATATAATTATAATAGCATACTGGTAAGCATAATTATATATATATATATATATATATATTATATAAATAATATATATAAATAATATATAAATAATATATATAAATAATATATATATTTAGGATCGTCTCGGAGTGATACATTAGGCTGATGGAGCTGATGATCGAAGTCTAGTTATTTAGCAGCAAATATGGATTAAAAATCAATCGTAGCCAGCTTTGGCTCCTGGACCACAGTTTCAAGCGATTTTTCGCAATAATTATAAAATGACGCATTTCTTCAGGAATCTTTTTAGAAATACAGTGCCCTCGTAATCAACGGATACGCATTTGTGCCTTATATAAAGAATAACTAGAAGGTCCACACACGCAACAAGCCAGTAAAAACGCTTCTGCACCTGAGCTTCGTATAGCATCGTGAGGAATTGCTGGTGTCTTTATAGTTATCACAAAAGCAGTCGAAACGTACCCTAACCACTTCATCCGACTGACGATGACTGCTGGGTGGTTAGGATTGTCTCGGAGTGATACATTAGACTGATGAAGCTGATGATCGAAGTCCAGTTATTTAGCAGCAAATATGGATTAAAAATCAATCGTAGCCAGCTTTGGCTCTTGATAATATATATATATATATATATATATATATATATATATATATATATATATATATATATATATATATATATATATATATATATATATATATATATATATATATATATATATATATATAAATATATTATATATAT
>WNNJ02001092.1:0-85476 GCA_012934845.2 Pomphorhynchus laevis | reverse complement strand
GAATATATATTATATTACTAATATATATATATTATATTATAATTATATTAATTATAATCCTAATATAATTATTATATTATAGTAGGCCAATAATTTATTGCTATTACCAAATTGATATTATAAGCCTGTAATTTGTAAATATTCAATTAAATATCAGTGTAATTATGCATTGTTTGTTTACCTAGCATTAAATAATATTATGATTATAGTAGGAAAATTCTTTATTCAATCAAGGTCATAAGGCAAATTTTCGGTAACTGACTGTCACCATCATCAGGCTAAAGTTACCTAAAGTTAAGCTAAAGTTAGGTTAAATTGAGGAAAAGTGACCATCGTTAGCCTGACAATGGCAACATTTAGTTACCGAAAATTTGCTCTTAGACCTTTATTGAATAAAGCATTTTTCGTCTGAAAGCATAATAATAAAAATAACCATTGCATTTTTTACTGATTAAACAATATAACTTTTGGTTGAACAATAAAATCCGTAATAAAAGGTCTAAGAGTATCTCTTCATATAGCTGAAACTATTTCTCTAACTTACGAATCAAAATAATGATGAAACTGCTACCTTAGTTTTTGTTATGAAAATTCGTTTTTTAAATTATTCCAATAATTTCACAAAAACAGATATGATGCTGTATTTCCATATTTACCATTTGAATAAATATTTAATTTTTTAACAATTTAAATGTATTTAAAATAAGTAAAAAATATATGAAAAAATTCAGAACTATATAATGAACTAAGTTACTTATAATGAACTCAGTGTACGGCGTAAGCAGATAATAAACGGTCGAAACGTAAAATGTAGGTCTGAGTCAGCAGCTGATGAGACCCAACCAGACTGATAAGAAATGTCCAGCTGTATCAAGAATAGGAACAATTCCTGTGCGGATAATATTGTTCCTAAACCAGAAGAATTTCAGCTCACAGATGCATTCAAGTTAAATTTATATATAAGTTAACAAATTACAAAACTATATAATGAACTAAGTTACACAACACTTAAAAAGGGCTATTGCAATAGTTTAAAATTTGTGAACAATAATTTTCTTTTTTTATTCCTCTTGATGTTTAAACGTCCTGAACAATTTAAGAGCATATCGAACGTATCATTAAACCAAATGTATAATAACTTGGTGTGTTAACTTGGTACCTGGTGTAGCTATGAATAATTCAAATATGAAAGCATCCTATTGTGCGTTAGGATCCGAGGAGCAATTTAATAAACAACACTCATATATTGTGACCACTGACTGGGATTCATATTAATTAGATACAGCTATATATCAGTTAGCAATTTGTTTTAACCCGTCACTTTGGCAAAGCAGACAATTAAATATTATTTATTCAAAACGTTTCGCCCTGTTGTGCTTTTTCAATCTTAAATACATAACATGCACAGTTTACAATAAAGTTTGAATTTGTGTTCGAAATATAAATAGTAAAAGTGTTACGGCGCTCACAACTAAAAGTAAAAATGCAAGCATTTATCATACAAGGTGATAAGGAATGTATGCATTATTGTTTAAATATTGTTAATATTTAAATATTGTTAAATATGGGTTTTTAACTTATAATTATAACTAACTACTTACAATCAAATGGGATAGCGACGATAACGAATCACCATGACAGAACAATCTGCGAATAAGCGATGCTGCCCTTGTAATTGTCAAGGGCTGTAATTGATGCTGCCCTTGTAATTGTTTGTAAGGGCTGTGTGTGCGTTCGAAATGGTAAGCAATGCATTAATTGTTGTGCACACCGATGCTCAAATCGAGAACGATTAATTCTATCCAATCAATATAACGACAAACATACAGCCAAATTCTCAACACAATTCCGAACAACGATGAACTGGGAATGACAGAAAACGCCGTGGAGATTATCTCAATCGAAATGAAGTGTACTGCGGATAATTGCAAAGTGTATTCAACGGTAATCCTTACGAGAAGGCTTTCTAGAGATTTACTGACCCAAGATTACCTATGTGGATTTTGTGCAGCCAAAGCAATCAACGAAACCCGAATTGAAATAACTAAACTTAAAAGCCAGTTGATATCTAATGATTTATAATAGTTGCTGGACAGACAAAGAACGTATACATAGAATAGAAAGTGAGTCTATCAACTCCTCCCTCAACCGTTGCATCAATAAGCAGGTATCTCATGCTGTTTGTTTTTTCAACGCACACAAGAGGTAGATAAATCGTATTCTAAATTAGCAAACTCTCTTGGCAGGGAAAGCGCTAGGGCCTCAGATCTGATAGTTCGTAATTTACCCGTTTCTGAAAGCGAGCAACAAGTTATATTAAATCTCTCTGAGGAAATTGGTTGTCCTTTAGTCGGACAAAAACTAGACTTTCATCGACCGCTGCACTTCATACTAACTCCCCTCAGTGTATTAAAGTAAAAACTAGTGTCAGCCATGTGGAATCATCTTTAAAATCTTCGTTTAAGCTCAAGAATTCACCTCTCTTTCATAAGGTGTACTTGTGCCCTGATTTGTCGAAACTTGAACAGGAGGAACTTAAGAGATTACGGAAAGAATTATCCGTACGAAAAAAGTCAGACCCAAGTAAGCGATATTTTATTAGAGGGCATAAGATAGTAGTTTCATCAAGTAGGGAAGCCCAGACAGTTAATGAGAGCTTACCAGTACTCGTCGAAGTTTCGTCTACAGGAACCAACGATCTTTATAATTCAGCCAATATATGACTAACGATTGAAGATGATTTGAATCTTCGAGTATATATTCCACTTAATTCTCAAATTAATACTCAAATAGATTATCCAATTAATCCTCCATTCAAGTAAAGCCTTCAGTAAATCCTTCAGCAACTTCTCAAGTAAATCATCCAGTGTATCCTCTAGTTGATCCAACTCCGCTGCTTCCCAAGTCTTCCTGGAAATTGACCGTCTTAAGTATCCGCTCTCTTAGTAACAAGGTTGATTCAGTATATGATCTTTTCCTTCATAAATCTTTGGATGTTTTGTGTTTAACCGAATCTTGGCACGTTGATCAGAATGATTACTCTCTTAAACGCCTCCGCTCTTTAAATCTCTCTGTGATCGATAAGGCTCGTCAACGACCTATTAGTTCAAATCGATCAATTAACCACGGTGGTCTTATAGCTTTCTCTCACCATTGGTCTCCATAGCAATCATTACCGTTGCCATTTGTTCCTCTCACTTTCGAACTACTTGGGTTCCGTGTAAAAGCCGGCTCGTTGTTTCTCAATATCTACTTATTCTATCGGCCTGGATCATGTCATCCGTCTGACTCTTTTTTCTGTAAACTGTCAAACTTCTTTTCTTTCATCTTCCTCCCCGGTTTACCTTTCGTTGTATTAGGCGATATGTTCGCTTAGACCGTCCTTGTGATTCCAATATCCTAACGACGATGTCTACATTTAATGAGCATGATTTTCAAATAATGTCTCCTAATTATTCTTCTGCTACACATATTCTTAGCGGTACCTCGATATTGTTGCGCTACCTTGGCGTCTTGCCTTGTCTTCTTCATTGTGTATATATTATCCTGCTCTACCTGACCACTTCTTTGTTACATGTTCTCTCCCTTTGTTAAAAACCAATGTTCCTTCGAAAATTATCTCGTGTCGTTCTTGGAAATTCCTCAACTTTTCCCTTCTTCGCTCTCATATTAACCGCTCTCCGTTAATGTATCCTTCTTCTATCTACCAATCCCCTAATTACTTATGTACCCTCTTTGACAATGTATTTTGCTCTATCCTCGATGAAATTCTTCCCCTTTAAACTTTTGTTCAATCACGTCACTATCGTGCAACATGGTTCTACACGAAGTGTGTGACTTCAAAACGCCTCCTGCGTCGTTCTTTCCGAACTTATCATCGTTATCTCAGACTATCTTCAGAACTTGACTCATCCGTTTATCGTAACCAATTATTTGCTCTTCGTTGTTCGCATAGGCAACTTCTGAGTTCTAAGGCACGTATTGTTTGGCGAAACAAACTGCCTTCCGTAAATGATAATCGAACGAAATGGAAATCTCTTAATTTTCTACTTTCTCGCTTCTCCGTCACCTCCACTCTTGATCCTTCTCAATTCTCCGATTACCTAATTTCAAAAACTACTTCTCTAATCGATTCGATCATTGTCCTTCCACGAACTTCTGGTATCTTATCTATTCGTATCCCTGAGCTCTTTTACCTACTTGCGGTATCTGAATATGAGGTATCTTGCCTTCTTATTTCGTTAACTTGTAAGTCCTCTCCTGCCGATCCCATCCCTACTCGAATTATCAAATTGTTGTCAACAGATTTCACACCTTTCCTTACCAGCCTATTTAACTCGTCAATCGTGAATGGAACATTCCCTGTTCTTTGAAAAACGGTCATTGTTTGTCCCTTACTTCA
Organism: Pomphorhynchus laevis; assembly: GCA_012934845.2. Classification (NCBI taxonomy): domain Eukaryota; kingdom Metazoa; phylum Acanthocephala; class Palaeacanthocephala; order Echinorhynchida; family Pomphorhynchidae; genus Pomphorhynchus; species Pomphorhynchus laevis. The sequence goes on along the minus strand of WNNJ02001092.1, from coordinate 81,074 downwards.
AAGTCCTCTCTTGACCCATCTCTTCATTCATCTTATCACCCAATATCAATTCTACCAACCTTATCTAAAATTCTTGAACACCTTGTCTTAGATCAGATAAACAAGTATCTCTCTTCATCGCAGCTTTACCCTTCTTTTCAATCTGCTTTTCGCTCCAATCACTCCACTGAACTAGCATGTCATAAAGTATTTTCTGATCTGCTCTTCGGTCGTGACAAAAAACTTTGTAGTGTGATAATATCGTTCGATCTTTCATTTGCATTCGACATTGCCGATCACAAAATCCTTCTTTTTCGTATTCGCTATCATTATGGCTTATCTTCGTCCACCTTGGCTTGGTTCTCTTCGTATCTCTCCGATCGACCATTTTCCGTCCATTCTAATTCAATGTATTCTCCTCTATCTTCTCTCTCTTGTGGTCTACCTCAAGGTTCAGTACTTGGACCTATTCTATTTACGCTTCTTCTTGGAGATTTATCTTGTATAACTAATAAATTCTGCTTCAGAGTAAAGCAGTACGCTGATGATATACTTCTTTATTCTCACTCGTCTCCTCATTCCCTAAGCCAACTTTTCATATTCTCGTCAAATAGTCTTCGTGCTCTATCAGAACATCTAATTTCTTTGCGCATTCCCCTTAATCCTACCAAATCTAAAGTGTTATGGATTTTACCCTTTACTGTTTTTGTATTTCCTCCTTCTCTGTATCTTCAGACCACAATTATTCCTGCTGTAGATAAACTAGTATTTCTAAATATTCACTTCGACAATAAGCTGCATCTCGACCCCTTCATTCGTGATAAAACTAGGTCTTCAAATATTCTTCTCCGTGATATTCGTCTCGTCAGAAATTCTCTAGATTTTAGTTCATCATAATATCTTATCTCCTCTCTTCTTTTCCCACGTATTGATTACTGTCTTAGCCTTCTCGTCTTCTCTTCAGTCACCCATTAAACCTCTTCAGCACCTCATTAACACTGCTGTGCTTATCATTTTTCGACTTCGTAAATACGATCATATCTCTTTCTATTTGTCAAACTTGGATGGCGAAGTATTGAACATCGCCTTCGTTTTCGTCTGCTTTGTTTAACTTATCGCCTTCTCCATTGTAATTATGCTTCTTATCTCTATCCGCCAACTTAAAGTGAACCGCGCTCTCTTTCTACTCACCTACGTTACTGTGCTTATCTTCTGATACACGTACTTCTTCACTTAACCAACTTCAGTCGTCGATCCCTACATATTGCTACTCCTCTTCTTTGGAATTCCCTACCTGATCATCTGCGATCTTAATTCTCACTCCAATTGTTCAAAAAACAACTAAAATCGATGCTACTAAACGAGTAACTTTTTTAAATCTGTTTCGTTTTTTTGTGGGTTGTAAGCACACAGTCTGTGTGCATTTGCCACATAAAAACTTTCCGATTGTATAGTAGCCAGAAATGTGGAAAACAAGTACATCTAGAACAACAAATAATAGGATATATCTTTACAGAGCAACCGTATGGCTGCAGTGATGACAATGGAAATACGTAAAATAAGGTCAAACTATTATGACTTTTCAATTATTTTCAAATTTTATTGTAAATTGTGCATGTTATGTATTTTAGATTGAAAAAGCACAACAGGGCGAAACGTTTTGAATAAATAATATTTAATTGTCTGCTTTGCCAAAGTGACGGGTTAAAACAAATTGTTAACTGATATATAGCTGTATCTAATTAATATGAATCCCAGTCAGTGGTCACAATATATGAGTGTTGTTTATTAAATTGCTCCTCGGATCCTAACGCACAATAGGATGCTTTCATATTTGAATTATTCATAGCTACACCAGGTACCAAGTTAACACACCAAGTTATTATATATACATTTGGTCCAATGATACGTTCGATATGCTCTTAAATTGTTCAGGACGTTTAAACATCAAGAGGAATAAAAAAAGAAAATTATTGTTCACAAATTTTAAACTATTGCAATAGCCCTTTTTAAGTGTTGTGTAACTTAGTTCATTATATAGTTTTGTAATTTGTTAACTTATATATAAATTTAACTTGAATGCATCTGTGAGCTATAATTCTTCTGGTTTAGGAACAATTTTATCCTCACAGGAATTGTTCCTATTCTTGATACAGCTGGACATTTCTTATCAGTCTGGTTGGGTCTCATCAGCTGCTGACCCAGACCTACATTTTACGTTTCGACCGTTTATTATCTGCTTTCTCCGTACACTGATGCTGATCGGATTTGAACTCAGGACGTCTGTATATTGATTCAACGCTACATCTACTTGGCTGGCTGCTCCAGTGTTGTAGATATACATTGTTTACATCTACGATAGGTGGTGTATAAGTGGTTTACATCTACTACAAGTGGTCTACTATAAGTTACATCTACTATAGTGGTGTACATATTATTTATACATCTACTTGGCTAGCAATATAATATATATAATATAATTATAATATAAAATATATAATATAATATAATATATATTATACAATATAATGTATATATAATAACTTGGTGTGTTAACTTAGTACCTGGCGTAGCTATGAATAATTCAAATATGAAAGCATCCTATTGTGCGTTAGGATCCGAGGAGCAATTTAATAAACAACACTCATATATTGTGACCACTGACTGGGATTCATATTAATTAGATACAGCTATATATCAGTTAGCAATTTGTTTTAACCCGTCACTTTGGCAAAGCAGACAATTAAATATTATTTATTCAAAACGTTTCGCCCTGTTGTGCTTTTTCAATCTAAAATACATAACATGCACAATTTACAATAAAATTTGAAAATAATTGAAAAGTCATAATAGTTTGACCTTATTTTACGTATTTCCATTGTCATCACTGCAGCCATACGGTTGCTCTGTAAAGATATATCCTATTATTTGTTGTTCTAGATGTACTTGTTTTCCACATTTCTGGCTACTATACAATCGGAAAGTTTTTATGTGGCAAATGCACACAGACTGTGTGCTTACAACCCACAAAAAAACGATATATATATATATATATATATATATATATATATATATATATATATATATATATATATATATATATATATATATATATATATATATATATATATATAGAGTAAAACCGCCAAATAAGACAAAAATAAATAAGAGCACTTGATGTGTTTTTTATAAACGCGTTTCGCTTCAACAATAAAGCTTCGTGAAGCCAGGTGAAGAGTTGGTAGTCAGCCTTCTGACGAGCCCGGGGCTACCAACATGTGGCAAAAAGCGGGCGAAACGAAAACGGCTGTGGCAATGGTGCCGTTAGTAGTCAGGGTGTATGGAATTGGATATCATGAAGGAAGGATTCTGTAGCTGGTTTTCAATGCGAAAGTCACCTTGTGTGGCCTTCAACTATTCAACACATAAATAAGCATCCATAAAAGGATCACCAGTCCCGATTTCAATCAATCTTCATGATCCCATAAGAAACTATATATATATATGTATACGAGTTTCAAACGAAACTCTTATGATTATATATATATCAGTAATTTTGAGGTTTTTCTTCTGATAATATTTTGGTAAGTATAAAGATGAGATGTCTGTATAAGACTATATCTTCATAGATATAGGTTCATATTTAATTTCTAATATTTTGTAAATTATAAATATTTTTTAGAAGGCCCTGTGATTTTTTTGCCTTGTTGGTAAATATAGTCATTTGACCGAATAAGTTTAAAAAACACTGATCTAGAACATATATTTCATCAACCAAAACTGCTTTTGTTTTTCAAAGCTATTCCATGATATACGAAAAACATGTTAAGTTTATTCTCTTATGTGCTGTCAATTAACTTTGATACTCAGTCGAATAATCACTAATTACACACGGTTTGTGCAATATCTTAATCATAATTTCAAATTTATATTTTATTGTTTAGTTTCTTTATTACAGTTTGGCGAAAATACCCGATGAGTATTTGACGAGTAATCAGTTAGATTTCAGCTATAAGAGTAATATATTTTTACCGAGCATAGTCCGCCTTGATTGTACTCTTCGGTGAGAGAGACCCAGGGTGGTTCAGTCGGAGAGCGGCGTGTTGGATCGGCTGGAGGGCTCAGATCCAGCTAGAATTTAGGCCTTAGAAATTTGTTGGAAGACTGCGGGAATATTTTGTAGATTTATTCTGTTTTATTTATTCGCTGTTTTCCTCTTTGTTATTATCGGTTATATTGTTGTTTAAGAAAATCCTTATTATTAGCACTATTACGTAATTATCGTTCATTTTGCAAAGAATTTCGGAAAAAGTAAATTTTGTGTTGTCTGTACGTTTTCTTCTATTGAATCCCGTGTGCTCAGAATTCAATTTTTCATAAAGCAGATCTTATATACAACTGATAGAAAGAAAGAAGGTATTCGTTCGCCTTCGATCCTATGCGATACTACAACAGATGGAACGATACTTTGCTAGCAAAATGAATATGTAATTGAAAACAATTAATTCACTTAATTTACATATTTTCATTGATATTAAAGTGAAATAATATTATTTAAATTAATATTAAACTATTTAGGACGTGAATAACTTTATTCGAATAATTAATTCACTGAAGTGATGAAGAAAATGGTGGGTACCGCTTGCTTTTTAAGCCGTAAGAATTTTAAAGTAAACCTCAATGCTTTTAAAGCATTAAGGTTGTCCATAACCGTAATGCTTTGGTATAAGTAACCTAAAAAGTTATTGATAAGAGTTGTAAAGACTAAAGAAGTTTAAATCACTTTGCGATTTTCTTGATAAGAGTGTAGGAATGTCTCTGCATTGTCGGCGAGTGAGAGATAATTATTAAAATTTTTATTACTTGAATAAAAAAATTTAATCCTTAATGTTCGTAAAAAAATATTAATTTAGAAGCGATACCAACCTCGTTTACTAAATACCTCGACAAAGATAATTGTGAAACTAATTAAAAATACACTGCGAATGCAAGCTCTTTTAATGTATAAAATTAGCGATAATACCCGATGATAGTTAAGTTAAGAGTAGTATTTATCAACTGAGAGAACGAAATGTCTTCAGTCGTTTCTTTTAATTAATAAAATTAAAAGTGCTTGGAACCATCACGTCCCATCAAACTTGGATGTTTAATGGTGCTTTGATGTTCTATTTTCAGTAGAACAAATTTCAAGCCCTGATTTTCAAATGTAATTTATTAAAGTAAAAATTTGCAATAATGTAAATGATTGAATCTGCTGTTGTTTCTAAAGCTTTGAAAAACTGCATTAGATGTGAATTTCCTTTTTGCCACAACGGATTTACTCTATAGTCAAGATTTAGCGTGTGAAAAATTAAAAAGTTAAAGAGCACCAAATAGTCAATAAATTACAATAAATTAATAAACTTTTAGAAGTTAGCTTTTTGTTTTAATTATTTTGTATAGATTGCAGGAAAGTAATTATTTTTATAAAGTTTATTTATATATCAATTAAGGAAGATATTTGAGTTTTATGCGAAATTAAATAAAAAGTTTAAATCACGATTGATCAAGGATCTCAAATATTAGCGTTACATTTTTGTTTATATTTAAGGTGGAATATGTTATCTTTTGATAAAATGTCGTTTCTGCTCTAATTTCAGTTTTGAACAAAAACTATAAATTATAAGAGTATGAGAGCAGAGCGAAACATTTTTAGGTCTGAGGAATTTAAAAAATGTGAAATATAAAATGGTGTGAATTAAATATAAATTAAATCAAATTTTAGCGAATTAAAGTGGAATATTAACTCGTATAAGCTCTCTTTGCAGTGCCGGTGAGTAAGAGAGTAATTTAATTTAATTTATTAAAATAAAAAACAATAAAATAAATTTTAATTTATTTTTTAAAATTTCTATGGATGCGTCTTGTTACAAGACGAAATATCAAAATATTATGTTATGATAAGAATATTATGTTATGTTAATATTAAGTTATGCGAAATATCAAAATATTTTTTTTATTTTTTATTATACCTGATCGTTCATGCATATTTAAAATACAGATCAGGATAAATATATATCATAAAATGGGTAACCGGGAGAACGGTTATAACTGCTATTTGTTGACAAATAACAAACTAAATATGTGTTATTTGTCAACAAATTTATAATAAATGAAATGCCGAAGAAAATCAGAAATAATAAAAACAGGAAAATTGCACAAATAATAATAAACAAGATTTTTCTTGTCAACCACTGGTTCAGGTATCGAGTAGTGGAGTCAGTGTACGAACCAAACTACCCCCGGACATTGGGACCATGGGCGACAGACTAGAGTAGTTCTCTTTTAGATAGCTCAAGGCGGTCTTCGGCCAGTTTCGAGATTTGATCTCTCAACCGGTATCGAGGTCTACCTCGAGGTCCCTTTCCAGAGAGCAGGCCTGGAAAGCAATCCGAGGAAGGTGATCCTAAGCATCATCAGAACGTGTCCTAGCCACCTCAACTTACTTTCTTCGATGTGGAGACGCAACGACTTTACTCCGAGTCCATCCCGGTGACCGAATTCCTAACCTTATCTCAAAGGCTAAGGACGGCCACAGCGAAGGATCTTCATTTTGCTGCGTTAGCTGCTCAAATCTGCTTTTCAATCTCCGTGATGTTTCTGCCATCCCTCAAGAACAATACCCCAAGATACTAAAAATCCCCCACATCAGGAAAAACCGTTTCCTTAACATGGAAACGGATATTTTTTTATTATTAATAATAATGGTTTCTTAAATACCATTTCACACTTTAACGGATCTATATACTATAATATTTTGATGAAACATTAAAATGTACTTTTAAATGAATAAATGAAAACTTTGTTAAATAAATAATACAACCGATAAATAAATAAGAAAATGGTCAGGACAAAAAGATTGTCAGATTAGATTTAAAACAGTCAAAGATGTTCAGATTTGATAGTCTTCTGTCCATTCTTCTATGGCCTCAGGTCCAGGAGGATCTGATCCCCCAACCGAACCAAATATTATAATAGAAATATTAAATAAATAACCTATAAAGTATATTTATATATCCATTATGTATATCCAATTTTTGTATATCAATTAAGGAAGATATTTGAGTATATATTATATACTCAAGTAGATATTATAGTGTATATAACTATATACTATAATATTTCGATGAAATATTAAAATGCGGATTTCGTTTGTATTTTAAATTAAGGAGTATGAATGCTCGTGTAATTGCATTTCACATATTTGCTACGTCGCTTTTGCTTGTTGGAAAGCAAAATGCAAATAATTAATATCCTTAATTATAAGGATATTTATAATCGCTTTTCGTATGCAAAACGACTATATTTAAAGATATATATTCAAAGTCGTTTTGTTCTTCAATATTAAATTTGTGCCATTTTATTTCCGTGTTAGTTGCACATTTGGAATTTTACTCAACTATTGATGAATTTAGAATTTGTTTTTATAATTGTGTTCATCGACCATTCACAACAACATATTTGATATTTTTAGCTTTTATTTTTTACAAGCCATTATCCAAGATATGATTTTGTATTTTATAATGATTTATGTTTTACTACATCCCAAAAAATGATCGATATCATCAACGCATTAATTACACACTAAAGAAACTACAATAGCAATTTCTTGTTATTTAATGATATATTTGAAAATAAGTATTTTCTGCTTTTATTGTTTTAAGAGCTCTATCGTATTCACTTCATTGTATTTGCAAAGAAGCTGGATGATCGAGTTGTCATCGGGTAAGCAAAGTATTTTCCAGTTTTCATTCGAATTTTTAAAATATTGTTTGCATAACAGAAGTTCACAGAATTGTGAACTTATGCTACAAAAAAGTTTGCAAAACCTGAACTGCACAAGGTAAGAGTTAAAATACTACATTTGAGTAATTGATTATTTTGATGTATTTGGACATTTAATTTAATGGGAATCATTTTTTTAAGTGTTGCAAATATTATTTGAAAAGGCTTTAAACATTTCTTGAATATTAATTATTTTTATATAGCATTCAGGAAAATAAGACCTTCCTGATAATAGGTTATTAGAACAAACCATTATTTAATTATGTTTTGAATTTATCTGGAGCATCAATACTTTATGTAAAAGCTAATTATCTAAGATACCCTTATTCTAGGGTCTCTTAGAAGTTACTAGATACCCTTGTAATTTAAAAATGTAGATTTGATTGCCCACAACACGTTGACAAGTCTAAAACTGCAGCCCTGATAACTTCTGATTTTATAAGCAATTTCAATATATTTAATGTATATATATTTATATATAATATATAATTATAATATATTATATATATATTTAAATATATTTAATGCTTCAATTTCAACACTTAATAGACCCAAGTGGAGAACCAAGCCCATATATGCAATGTACTTGGCATATTGTTATTGTTTACAACTTTTAATTAAATTGGAAAAAAATTCAACTCAAATTTAATTACAATTTATTACTTATGATTATTAATTGATTAATTATGTTTTTATAAAATTAATTAATGTGGCGGCCTTGGATTCCGCCAAGGCCCGTCCCAAGTCTGGCTGAAATGGAGGATGGTTGATGTCAGTAGGGCATCCGACTGTAAATATACAACTCAAAACCCTTGACATAATTAGTCAAAACCAAAAAGCCATATCGGCTAGGGTGTTGCCCGAAAGCGACGCGCACAGATCCCGCTTGGTCACTGTGAAGAAGTCAAATAACGAGTGAAAAGTGAGAAAAGTAAACAGTAGCGAATCGAGTGAAGTGGAAGCTACTCATTATGGTGTGCAACCCAAAAAATAGGGATAAGCATGAAGAAAGAAGAATTTTATAAAATATTGAATAAATCATTTATACTATTTTTGCTACATTTGATTTAACTGAATGATATTAACCATACAGTTATCTTATAAAAGGAGAAGTGTCAGATCGATAGTAGGAAAATTTTTCATGCTTTTTAAAGAAATATTTAAAGCAGACAAATGCACTGAATTTATCGAGTTTTGCTAAATCTGACACCAAGTCATGTTTTCTATGAAAACATAATATACTAAATGAAACGTAATATGAATGTGCATAAAACAAAACAAAGAAAACCCTTAGAGTATATAAGAAAAGATTTTATTCAATCTCAAAAACGCATGACAATTTCTAAAAATAATATCTGGTGTTTAGCGAAAAAATCCAATATGCTACGCTAAACATATCGGGTGTTTTTTTTATGACGAAACATCCAGGGATCAGTTTAAGACGTTGACGAGCAGCTCAGACGATAACGGGAGAGTAATCCTTATTTAAACACATTCACATAATGCAAATCTTTAATATAGATGAGTTCATTGATCACAAATCCTAAGAATTCGCTGCTAAATTTGATAAATCGAAGAGGAATGGACGAATTTAAAAATCACAAAAAACTTCGTTGTTGAAAGTTGTTTATTCACAACTTTCCGCAACTCAACGCGCGTATGTGGCTTTTTAAATAAAGAACTCGACATTATCATCTTAACTCTCTCCACTTTTTACCATATTTAGCATCAATCAATCATCTCTCTCATTGCGTCAGTTTATCGCCTTAGTTTTCAGAAGTCATATAAGCTTACTCTAACTGGTTTCACGGTATTAACCCGGTTCATGCTGCTGATCTAATAATAACCAGCTACTATATATCATAATCACCGGGGCTCTGATCTAAAATAGTCAAAATTTCTTCCATTGTTGGTCTATACCAGCACTGTTACCAAACCATCAACATACTGTGCACATTCTTTAAACAACGATATCTTTTAAAAACTTTTAATTCTTGATGATAGGAAATCAATAAAAGTGGTATTTCCAACTCAATGCGAAACCTACACACGCAGATTAATACTTTAAACCAGTTTTTGTAAAAGTACTGACTTTTTGATCACTATTAAGTTGAGTTGCAAACATATCGTATGTACATTCCGCGAATGTTTAGCATCTAACATAAGTCAGTAATTCAGGTGTATTTAAAATATAATTAATTTCAAATATTAAAATTGTTTTGTTTGGCGAAGCAAAAACATTAAAATGTAATTAATTTCAAATATTTCACCTCACAAATTATTAAGATGATTACTAATTACTTAACTAGTAATTAAGGTGTATTTAAAATATAATTAATTTCAGATAATAAAATATAATTAATTTCAAATATTTCACCGCACAAATTATTAAGGTGATTACTAATTACTTAACTAGTAATTAAGGTGTATTTAAAATATAATTAATTTCAGATAATAAAATATAATTAATTTCAAATATTTCACCTCACAAATTATTTAATATTATAATATATATCATGTTTTATTGGTGTTTAATATTTTATATTTTCTCGAATGCGCAGCGTAATAATTCTGACAAAAACGCCAAGGTTAGAGACTTCCATTTCACAATCTTTTAAACTACAATTTTATCGATTTTCTGGTTAATTGTATCAGACATTAATAAAAGAAAATAATTATTCAATGATATATAATACTTTCCATACCGATAAAGGTATTACTTTCTATGATCAACAATTTCGGTAGCAGGGATTCTAGATGACAATTTAGAATGATAAAGAAAAATTGTATTACGTAAATAAAAAATAAATGCTAGAGTTCTGGAAAGCAGTTATATTTGCTATACATAAATTTAAAGGTAAGAATGCAATGGCAATTTATAAAATAAATAGTAAATATCAACTAGATGTCTCGTTAAATCAATACTAATTAAGAAAGTTAATAAATTTAACTAAATGTCAAGGTAAATTTTTCAGTAATATTTTTAGAACGTAAAATTAAGGTAAATCATAACATGATTTTTAATTGAAAATCATAAATAAAATAAATTTAAAAATGTTATTGAATTTTCAAAAATTTTATAAATTTTTAAATAAATTTAAAAATGTTATTGAATTTTTAAAAATTTTATAATTAATTTTCTAATAAAATTAATAGCAAATAATAGCAAACAAGAATTGAAAGCTTTACGAAATAAATCTTACCCGTTTGATAAGATTTTACTTTATGAAGTTGATATAAGTGACTTATATAAGTTGATATAAGTGAGCAAATACATAATTTTAATGAAAACTGTAGATCTTTTTTAGATTATAAAAGATAATCTAAAAAAGATAATTTTAGAGATCTTTTTTAGATCTCTAAAATTTATTGTTTACAGCAGATGGAACCTCTATATCTCATAAATAATATTTACTGTGGGAAATAGATATTTAAATACAAACTCTTGTTTACGCATACCGTTCAAAGTTGCAATTCATTTACATTCAATTAAAAAATCAATAAAGAGCTAAACGAAATGGTTTATCACTTGACACATCGTTTTATAAAATGTGTCACAAGTTCCCAGATGTAGACAATGTTAATGTCTTGTTATTACGCATTGATAACTATGATAGCAGCAAACAAGACTTTTGTAGAGAATTAAGTTTCTTGCATTTAGAATCCCGGTTTGGTAATTCTGTTAGCAAAGTACATGAATAATACCGACTACTTTGGGCGGCAAAACCAGTTATCATGTTCAGGGATCATAACGGTATCATGTGAAAGAAACAATTGATTGAATTTTCTCTAGTGAAAGAATGCAGAGTCTTTAGTCTTTTTGAATTTAGACTTATCTGAAACGAGATTAAATTCAGTTTTCACATAAAAGCATGTATCCAAGGTAGTGGAAGAACTGCAGAATATAGAAATAAAACGTTTTCAAGATTAACTAGTCCAACTGATCATTAATCAGGATCAACTGATCAGACATATTTCCAGGAAGGGTGTTTAACCATTTAAGTGGTATATCAATGGAAAGTCTTCTTGCAACTTTGGCTGTGCTAAATGAAGACTGGGAAATCAATCATCTACACAAATTGGATAACGTTTTTTACTGGCGCATATATGTTGACAATGTTCTAGTTGTCACGTCGAGGGTCTTTTACTCTACATTCATAAATGATATTTTAAATAGTATGTATGAATCGATCCAGTGGATACTTTATTATTCATATTTTGATATAAATAATGTTTTTACTGTTTTTACAACTTACAGATTGATGATCTACGAACTGGAACTCACACTCCAGCTAATCCGACTCCAGATAAGTCGGATTAGCTGCCGGTTTGGCCGCTAATCCGACTTGCTACCTAGTAGTATTCTATCTAATAGACTTGATCGCACAAGTCTTTATAGCGACGTGCCAGGGCAAATTATTACGTTTACAACTTCAAACATGACCTGGGTTATTAATCAAATTTATTATCTATAGAATAATTAATCATTAATCTGGTATATAATTTGATTTTTGCTCAGCTATCTATGCGGTGTCGTCATTGTCATTTTTAAGAATAAGTTATCACTGACATGAGTCGTCGATCATAAATATCCATCAATTATGGATTCGTCAAAAAACACTTAAATATACCAATTTCATAGAAGGACTTAAGTGATTTACATACTTTATACTGCTAATAACTGAGTGTTCACAAACACCCTTATATTAGAATAAAATTGACGGAAATAATTTCGCTACCACAAATTTTTTTATTTCTCAGGCGTAAATTGACTTTTCAATTCTATCAGCAATCAAATAAGTAAGTACTTAAGAAGAATATTCGATTTATTCTGAAGAATCAACATTTATAAAAATTAAACATCGTGTATTGATCTCTTTCAATCCAACGTACTGATTTATGACTAGTGATTTCTGCTTGACCACAACAAGTGAGACCCTATATAAGTTATGCCAAATATATCGCAAAAATACTTACGGCGCAGATTATTTTTAATGTATAAAAGAAATTAATGTCTTAAACAAGTTGGTGCATCACGAAGATAGTAAACTAAACTATAAGTGTGTAAATCCAATGCAGTTAAATCAGTTAACTCCATCAAGGCGAGTTAAACTGGTTAAACAAGCTAACTCACCTTGATGAAACCAGTTTAATAGCTCACCTATTCAAACAATTTGATAACTCACCTTGATGATTTGTATGAATGCAAATCATTAACAATAACCAAATGTTCATATTTTTATTTCTGTTCTACTACATCTTTCACAACCATTTTGTTGGTAATTTTTGAATTCCATTCGTACAACCATCTTATCGTTTTTTTGAATACCAATTTATTGATCGATTAAGTAACCAAAAAATTAAAAGAAAAATTAATTACGAACATTATTCAATATTTTGATATTATTAAATATTTAGCATTTTAATATTTTTTATTTATTTTTTTAATGTATAATTTGTCTTTCTTACCAAAAATAATAAATTAAATTAAAAAAGCGATAGAAAATTTAAATTAAAAAACTTAAATAAATTTTTTATTTTATAATGATAAAATAAAAAATTTTATAACTAAAATAATTATAATTTAAATAATTATAAATTATTTTTTATAATTAAAATAATACTAAATTATTTTTTATAATTAAAATAACTTACCTTATTGCTTATTTATTCAAAATTATTTGCGCTGTTTCCAAAAAATGCTTTGCATTGAAATATCAAAATGATAACTATTTTCATTACAATATTTTATAATTTACAATATTTAACAATACTTAAAAATATTTAATATTTAAAATTTTTTGCATATACAAGTTTCAAAAGATCTCGGTGGAAAACCAAATATTGACAAATTACAATATTTTTAATAGCCATCATGTATTCAACAAAAATGCATCTTAAACGTATCATTTATCAATAAATTAATATCTTTGGATTGATGTAAATTAATATCTGAACTTGATATAAATTATATAAAATCTTATAACAATTATTTGTTATTTATTACTTATTATGGAATTATTAAATTTTGATTTAACATTATTTTTTAATTTTGTCTTTTTTAAAAGAGACACCTTCAACGTATCGTTTACTTTAAAGATGAATTATATCCGTAACACAACCTAATATATTTGATCAATAAATTAATATCTTTGGATTGATGTAAATTAATATCTGAACTTGATATAAATTATATAAAATCTTATAACAATTATTTGTTATTTATTATTTATTATTGAATTATCGAATTTTGATTTAACATTATTATTTTTTTATTTTGTCTTTTTTTTAAAAAGACATCTTAAACGTATCATTTACTTTAAAGATGAATTGTATCCGTAACACAACCTTATGTGTGCTACAACCTCTTTGGCAACAACCTCAAGTGACCAAAAGACCAATCATCGTTCGTGCCTACATTCACGGTTATCACGACAAGCTGTGCACTATCAACATTCCATGTCATGAACGTTCAATATGTTGTCGCTGCAAATTTTGTAATCTACAATGTCCATCTATTTCTCATGTATTATCTTGTCCAATTCTTTCAAAAATTCCACTTCGTAAAATCGATTCAATACATGTAGATTCAACAATAATAAATCAACATTTACCCGCAGCCTGATGCTATAAAAACGTCTTCAAGTCAAAGTCAACGATCCTACAAGTAAAATCTCACCCCCCCAGTCGTGATTAATATCTTAAATATTTGCTTTCAATTTATGTAATTCCTGTAACTTTGGCTATTAGCCCCAAGCCGAGAGGCTGCGGTAGGCATTAATAAATAACTTCTCAGATTATTAAATTATTAAATTTTGATTTAATATTATTATTTTTTAATTTTGTCTTTTAAAAAATACAATTTAAAGTATCATTTACTTTAAAGATGAATTATATCCGTAACACAACCTAATATATTTGATCAATAAATTAATATTGTAAGGTACAATGCATTGTGCCTATTGTAAGGCACAATGTTATGCGTGATTTTATGGCAGATAGTGAGGGAAACAATGGAAGGGTCGAAGTTGAGTGTTTACTTCAACAAGTTCCTGACATAGTTTTCTTGGTTCGTTAGAAAAAATATTTATTAAATGTTGAGTGCTTACTTCAACAAGTTCCTGACAATGTTACATTAGAAAATTCTAACACAACACGAGATTACCCAGCGTGGCTCGATTTATCATCAACAGGAACCAGCGGAAATATGATGGAGCGATCATTCTACGACATATGTGTATTTAATAACCACGCACCATCACACTCTCTTGGTCCTTTCAGTGCTTTCACGTATAAATACATGGGATAGACAGTAAAATATTTACCCCGTTAATATTTTCAACTTGGTGAGGAATAGGGCCAAAGGCCAGTACCACGTTAAAACACCTCGCAAGAAGAAATTTGGTCGCAACAAGATAAGCTACAGCAATACAATCACGCGCTTAAAAGTCTGACAATCTTTCCCCATTACAAAATTGGTTTAATTAGCTTTTCGTGCCTGCAATACAAATTAAAGGTTATATTCTTGGCACTTACTTCAAAACAGTTGTATTCTTTTGTGCTCAATAAATTGTTTTTGTTTGAAAAATTAACTTTATAATTATATTAAATGCGTAGACTCAGCTGATTTGATTTATTAAAAATACAGATATTATAAAATGCAGATATTAAGCTACAAATAGTGAAATCTATTTACTTTATTAATATGAATTGTATTCATAGTTCCAATTTTATACAACTTTATACATTTTCTAATTGCTGGGTAATTATTAAAAATTTAAAATAAAATATCTACGCAGAAATAGATCCTCAGTCAATATTTAAATTACATCTGTAAACTATGTTATTTACAACATAGTTTACTATGTTGTAATAATTAATTATCAAATTAATTAAAATATGATTAATTATAATTATAACAATAAGCTATGATTATTAGTTATTACAAAAAATTATGTTAATTATTTTAAATTATCCAATATGTGAATTATTGTAAATGTTCTTTTGAAGCTATCGCAAAGGAATGCGCACCAAAAGGCTGGAAGATGGTATTTTGGACGAATTTAGTAAACCTCATCTACATACGTATAGAAAGGTAGAGATTGCAATCTAAATATCTGATTTCAAATGTAGTTAATGTAATGTTAGTTGATTAAAATTCTATTCGACATTGCATATGGTTTTAAATTCGACCTAAATAAATCATTTATTGAATTAAAACATTGGCAGGTGTTGTTGAAATATTAACTGTCGAATAATGACGAGTATTGTTGAACCAAAGTTAAAATAATTGAAACATAATTTACAATAAAATATAATTTTATTGTAAATCGTCATATATATTGACGATTTAGTTGTTAAAAGCTCATAACTGATTTCAAACACATGAAAATATTCAAATTAGATCAGTTAACTGAGACGTTTCTGTGATTTTATATTCATACTGAGATTTCATATTCTTATAATAAAGTTAAAATTTTAAAGTTATAAAAATATAACTTAATAATTTAATGAATTGATAAATATATACTACTTCATGCATTAGAAAAAATATTAGAAGTCATCGGGAGTAACTTCTATGCTCTTAGGTTTCATTTCCTGTTCATAAACAAGCATAGAAGCGGATTCAATACATGTTATGATGTATTTGCTCTGATTTAAATAATTTACCGTTAATCCATAAAAATATTAATCGATTTATATAATTTAATATTAATCAATATATCATAAAAGTTAGAATAAAGATTGGATGCCGTAAAGAAGAACAACATATGTTATCAGGTGTCGGCCACTTTTCATTAACTTAACAAAACAACGATACTAACATAGCATCGATACTTGTCAACGATACTCTGCCAATTTACGTGAAATCGTCAAATTGCTTAAGAATCGATTGCAAAATTGTTTATTACTGAAATATTAATATCTCTGTATTACCTTTTTCATTTTCAAGGCTGATATATTTAACTTAGAATATTTTGTATTATCACTTGTATATCTGAGTTATCAATTGAATATTTTATATTTTTCATAAAACACCTGATCGTTCCTGAATATTTATTATAAATAAATTATTAATAATTTTTCATTAAAATTATTAATAAAATTAATATTAAAATTAAAGAAATTGTGATATTTTGCAAAACTGTTATTTGCACTAATTTAACATTTATTAAAATTTAGTAATTCAATTTATTTTTATTAGTAAAAGGTCAGTGTCAGCAAATACAATGTAATATGCGTAT
Source organism: Pomphorhynchus laevis (assembly GCA_012934845.2). Classification (NCBI taxonomy): domain Eukaryota; kingdom Metazoa; phylum Acanthocephala; class Palaeacanthocephala; order Echinorhynchida; family Pomphorhynchidae; genus Pomphorhynchus; species Pomphorhynchus laevis. The sequence goes on along the minus strand of WNNJ02001092.1, from coordinate 64,026 downwards.
AATACACAATATAATTATAATATAATTATTTTAAATACTCAAGTATTTTAATTTTATATTTAGATTGAATCTATTGCGTTAGGACCATTTTTCACATTATGTGAAAAATGGTCCTTTTTTCACATATGAAAAACAGGGGTAAAAAAAATTAAATAAAATTTTTATTAGTCAAGTTTCCAATGAAAATTCAGAGCAATATACTTGAGATAATCTATACTTGGAAGCAACTTGTAGGAAGCCAAAAGGGATTTCACGGGATCTTCGGGTATTTTTATATCTTCATGAAGAAGTAGTAAAATCTTGTTATCCACGATTAACTGTTCATTTTTTAGTTCATTTAGAATTGGAATTATAGAACTCTGTTTACTATCAATCAAGCTATTTAGATGCCTATGGTAACCTTCAAGAGAGTTGGTGGTTCTGGGAATATTCATCTTTTTTCTCTCGTAAACATTCCAAAATGATATCTTTTTGTTACAAGTTTCATTCGATAGATATTCACCCTGAAACCAAGTTTAAAATTCTCCCAAGAAGCAGCGCCAATGCTTCTTGCCCAACTCGGTCTTTGTGTAATTGTAGAAATAGCCTTCATAAGCTATTTTATCACCTCCTCTATTGCTCTTTATTATTTTTCCAGTGAGATTTATTTTCATTTTAGGGGTAAAAAATTTATGTGAAAAAAGGACCATTTTTCACATAATGTGAAAAATGGACCCAGCCGTATAATACACAATATAATTATAATATAATTATTTTAAATACTCAAGTATTTTAATTTTATATTTAGATTGAATCTATTGTTATTAAAATGATGGACAATGAAATTGGAGTTGAAATAAAAACGGTTAGCGGATGTTTGTCGTCAATTCCCAGTGTTTTTACTGGAAGTGATCTTATACAGTGGATAATACGTCATCTCAATGTTGATGACACAGGTATAATTGTTGAAAAAAATACAAAATGTTTGTTTTTATTTCGACATTTTAATTCTCATAATCTAATCTTACATACCTACAATATGAGTTGATGATCAATTTTATTTATTGCTAATCAATTTTTTTATTATTTATTAACTTATTATTTCAAACCGAAAAGAAGACAAGAAAGATCCTTATGTATTTTGGAATGTTGTATTGCCTCAAGCAACAGCAATCGATATTTGTCAAAACAATTCAATACAACATTAGAAGTTTATCTGGCAAACTAATATATCAGGCCGAACATGTTTGATTGTGAAACTTTTTTATTATTTAACAAATATTATATTTATATTTTGCTTTTGAAAGTCCGGATTGTGAAACTTTTTTCATATTTATATTTAGCTGTTAAAAGTTCTACTAAATTTCACATTATAAACATATATTATTTTACAATTTGTTTTGGTGTTTAAATTTAAAGCCTTCATAATCAAGTGTGCATGCATTTCCGCAAATGTTATTCACAGAAACTAATATTTATGTCGAATATGATTATTAAAATAATATTTAAATAGATTATTTATATAGATTAATAATTAATAATTAATTAATATACTTAATAAATAATATATTTATTTAAATAGATTATCAATGTATTATTTAATTTTAGAATTCAATTTTTAGAATTCCATTTTTAGATTCAAAAGAATAGTAATTGAAATATCAACCGCATAAATATAAAAATGTCAACTAAATGATCACATGCGTTTGCATTTCCTCAAAAAGTATTTACTAGAAACTTTTGTATTTTGTGTAAAATACGACTATGATATAAAGAGTTTTCTATATATCGATTGTAGTAAAATATAACGATTGACTATTTCTCTAATTGCAGAATGAGACACATGTAATAGTTTTATGGGTGCCCTACCTATTGAACAACAAACATTTCTAGTGCGGAGTTATAACAAATTTAACTAAATCAGCGTTATATAAAAAGCACATTTAGCACATTTTTAAAAAGATTGCAAAAATTGTGACTAATTTGAAGTATATTTTTTAATTTAAATATATATAAATTTAAATATAAATTTAAATTTATACTAATTAAATATAAACATCTTAAATAGTTTTTTAATTTGCCATATTATAATATTATATTATCATAGCATAATTTGATATATAATGTTATATCATAGCGTCAAAATTTCAATTTCAATTTTTTTAATTTTATTAAAAAATAAATAAATATTTAAATAAATAAATATTTATTTAATAAAAATAAATAAATATTTTTATTTATTTAAAATAAATAAATTTTATTTTTATTTCTTTTTCATTTTATTTAGCTGAAGCAATGCACTTAGCTCACAGTATTTCCAGTCGGGGCTATATATTTCCAATTGATGATAGAATGCTAACTGTGAAAAATGATGGGACATTTTACAGGTTTCAGGTAATGATTAGTTAAATTAAAATGTTTATTAAAACGTTTACAAGTCTATATTCCTTTACATTTGTTGATTTATTTTTAGACACCATTTCTGTGGCCTTCATTCCATGATGACCCAGATAGCGTTGAATACGGTAGGTCGTTTCATATCGCTGTTAAAAAACATTTTAAAACTCGTAAATTTCTAAATTTAAATTATTAATTAAAAATTTATTTTTATTTGTTTATTTATGTTAATTATGTGACATTCTTAATATTATAATTTAATAATCAATTAATACTATTCATTATATGCAAGTGTAAAAATTAAAATATCAACTATAGCGTCTTGATGGTGTATTTTTCTTCGTGGTTTATTTTCGATGAAAAAGAATTAATTCCAAATTATTAAAAATCATTATCAACATTTTTGATAATAAATTATTTTATTAATTTGATAAAATAATAATAAATTAATAAAAAATAATTATTAATTAAATATCATGTCAATATTTTATGTTAAAAATTGCTTAATAAAACAATATCAACATTTAAGTTGATATTAAATAAATAATGAATATCAATTAAATATCAACATTTAAGTTTTAGAAATTACAATTAAATCGGTTATTTACTTCAATAAAGCTAAAACCGCTTTTATTTTAAAATATTATGTTTATTAAGGACATATAAATTCGAAAACGAGTTAAAATATTAAATTGTTTATAAAAACGATAATTATGCAATCCATATTTATTAAAATAAGAATCATAAAATAAATTTTGAATAGAAAATCAGGAATAAATACGCATTATTTGTTCATATTACATAAACTTTCTAGATATGTTTTAAAAATAAATGTCAACTCTTGAGTTTAGCTGTATACCTATGCAAAAGAGCGATGCAGAACAAAAGCAGAATGGAGCTCGCCGATTATGAAGCTGAGAATCTAGCAAAATTACAAAAGCAAATTTCGTTGTCTCGAAAATGGGAACTTATCTATCTTGAAGCAGAAGTACAAATGAAGTTGGTTTAAGTATAAATAATATTTGACATTTATATATTTATCCCTTTCTTAAAATATTACATCCTTTTATAAATAAACAAAAAGGAATAAACAATAATAATTTTTACATTGAGAAACAATTTACAACAAAAAAATTGTTCCAGAGATTGGTCTTCGCTCGATTCAATAAAACAGGCGTCATTTCCGTGTTGTATCGTCGTGCTTATTCGTTGGGTATTTCTTAAAATAATTTACTAACTATACAGGGCTTAAACACGATAAGGATACATTATAAATTTATGATATATGTTTATATATTATATATAAATATAAAATACATAATATAAAACATATATATTAAAATATATATGAATATAAAATATATATTATATAAATATAATATATATATTATATAATATATAAATATATATTAAATGTTCTATATATATAATAGAACATTTATATATTAAATATTATATGTCCACTATATAAAAATTTACGATCTGGTAACTACCATCAGTACGATGGTAGTTCCTCTTACTGACGATGGCTGCCTGATATCGTATGACCGTCTAAGAGTGACGAGAGTTTGCAGGCTGAAGAATATTCTCGAATCAAACACTGCAGAAAAGGAATCATATAGAAAACATTTCTATACACAATTTGGATAACATTGCTATACCCGATCCGGGATCTATTAAGATTCGATCATATATTGAAAATTAATAATAAAACCGGAGATATACCAACAAAATATGATTTTCAACGTTTTACCCTAATTGGGATTATTCAAGAGCCCAATTAGGGCGAAGAAGCTTCTTCTTTGCTTTCAAAAAATTAAAACTGGCGAAACGATGAAATAATATTTTGTTAGTCCGGTTTTATTATTAATTTTCAATAAATATACATATATATACAAAATGGTGTTGTTTATATATACATACATATAATTTTACGTAATATTTTGAACTCATGGAAGAAAGTAAGCAATTCTTATTCAACGTTTCGCTTATCGCTAAGCTTTATCAAGAATTCTTAATAAAGCTTAGCGATAAGCGAAACGTTGAACAATAATTACTTACTTTCGTCCATTAGTTAAAAATATTACATAACATTAAAAAAACGAATCATTATGGGTGCTCGGCATTAAATTGTTGGTCTGCCACGAGCTGTCCGATTCAAAACATTTCCCTTTGTTTTCGCATAGCCGTATCAGGAATATTTGCCTCGATAATTATCGTTTCCATCTTATGGTTTTCATTTTCTATGCAATGTTTGGCTGCCCCGTCATTCTTTGCTCGTTTGTACTTTATGTCGGATCTACGACATAAAGTATAAACTACTTTATATATAAACGAGCGAATAATGTATATTTATTATGTATATATACATCTACTTTATATATAAGCAGTCGAAACGCACCCTAACCACTTCATCTGACTGACGATGACTGCTGTTTGGTTAGCAGCGTCTCGGAGTGATACATTAGACTGATGGAGCTGATGATCGAAGTCTAGTTATTTAGCAGCAAATATGGATTAAAAATCAATCGTAGCCAGCTTTGGCTCCTGGACCACAGTTTCAAGCGATTTTTCGCACTTCCACTATATGGTTATATATAATTATATATACAGATATTTTGATTTTTCGCAATAACAATTTATATATATAGTTCAAGCTGCGTGCCTGGATCCGTAAGGATACGATTATATACTTTAATGAAGTGTAGAAAACAGGCAAAGACACTTATAATTTATAAAATTATAATTTAAATTATAAAATATAAACGCAATATATATTATATATGCATTATATAAATCACATTTTATAATCATATAATTATATAATGTCAATATTTAATATCATTATATAATGATATAATACATTATATATAAATATATATAATGTATTAATGTATTATATAAATGTATTATATATAATACATTATATATAATTATATATTACATTATATAATCACATTATATATATATTATATACAAAAGCATTTACTGCTACCATGCAGATGGATCCTGACTATACAGAATGACGGATTGAGATTTGAATAATTATTTTCCATATTTCAGTATTTTTATCAGTATCCGTGAAACTTTGAGATTCAGTTTTTAAGTGAAATTAATTATTTTCAAATACTAAATAACAAATAATTTAGTTATTTTTTATAGCAAAAATTTCTACTTTCCTTTTTAATAATTTAAGTTGCAGTTCAAATGTAATGAATTTGATTTTATCTTGCAGAATCGATAAAAAGCGAGATAAGACAGAAAAGTTAGTTTTGGACAGTCAAGAACAAGCATTCTGGGACTTCTATAGACCAGCGGTATTTTTAAAATGAAAAACCAGGATTTTTTATTTATATTTTGTACAGCCAAATCATCAGCAACACTATGAACAGGACATTAGAAAATCAATGAGAACTTTACTCAAACGGGTATTACTATATTTCAAGAATTTATTAAATAATTTTTTTGGCATTTTAATGATGACTTAAAAACAATTTGAATATCTTCAGGTCTTTGAATATCTTCAGCTCTTTCACCTGCATTCGACATCGACCATTATTATATTCTTTTCTATCGGCTCCGTCATGACTATGGATTCTTTAAATTTGATGTAACCTGGTTTTCCTCTTAGTTATCTGACCGTCCTTTCAGTGTTCATTCAGCTTCTTCTGTCTCTCTCAACTGTCGTCTCTCGCACACGTTGTTCCTCAAGGCTTAATAATATTTCCCCTTATTTTCTCCTTTCTTCTCGGTGATCTCTCTACAATAACCAGAACACAAAATTTTCATGTTATGCAATATGCTGATGATATTCACATCTACTTTTATCTATCCGTATCTAGAATCGATGATCGTGTATCCACTTCCTCCGCTTGCGTCTTATCCGTTTCCCACCACCTTTCTTCGGTTCGCATGTCACTAAATCCTGCAAAGTTCAAAATCATGTGTATAATTTCATTTCATCTCGAAATTACTTTACCTACAGTATATCTCTATATACGGTAGTGGGGTAATATATTTCTACTCATTCGTTCTTCCTTTCAATGTACATTATAAAAATTGGTTTCACATGAAATTTTATATTATAACTTTTATATAATGTATACATGTATTTGTAATAATATAATTATTACAATAATATAATAATTCTAGTATTTGCAATAATTAATATCAAATATCCTCTTATTTATGGGGAATTTTATATTTATATATAATCTTATTAACGAGTTCAACTGCAATATCCAGAAAACTCTATTAAGTTGGTGAATTTAAGTTTTGTCAATGTCATGATTTATCTCTGTAACGGAGAATTGTGAAAGTAATAAAGAATACGAAGAAAAAACGTATTCATTCAACGAATCGTACAAAACAGCTCTGAAATGATTTTCCCAAATATCAAGATGTGATTCTTAGATGATAGTGCGAGCTGTTTAACTTTAAGCTTTTAAGGGTATATTTCAGCATCCTTTAAAGTGCGTGGTTCTTTGGTCTTAAAATGCTTGTCTTTCAAACAATTAATTGAAGATTGATATTACAGCTTTAAGTCCTTATATTCCTGACTTTCGCGTTCTCTGAACGCCGGAAGTATATGCATAGCAATGAGTTTACTACGGAGTTGACGCGAATACAGAGCTTTTTGAATGGTGAACACGTCGGTTTCTAAGTAGATGCAAAGAAACATTCTAAGAGTGTATCTCGAACTTCTAGGTACATCGAACCATCTGTATCAAAAAATTACTGGTGAGCGCTGATAATCTAGGGTTTCTTAGATTCAGTCTACGACTCCTCTATGGGATAGCATGTGCGAGTGATGACGTCATCACATCATCAAGACTGAGCTTGAAAACAACTGGCTTATGTTTTCTGCGTAAAGACCATTCGCTGCCTTGGCACAGGTGAGCTGATGTTACTTTACAGTTTGTGAACAAAATATCTATACAACTTTTTCCCCAATCACTTTCATAGGCCCCACCCTCGCTAGGGTAGCTAAGGTTAATGCCGTACGGAGTTAACGAATTGACTATGTGCTTTATTTTATCCGGCAATGAACTACTTACCTTTAATTAAAGTCACCTGCTATAATTAAAGGGTGATTTTATTGTAGAGAGCTTATGATATCTACTAAATCACTGCTAATGTCAGAAGCATCAATAGTTGGATTGAAATAACAACCCACGATTGAAACATGTGGGTTATGAATGATAATGCTAAAATCACTAAAGCTCGCTTGCCAGGTCGAAATAATTGGCTTAACACCTACTACGATGCCTCCTATGGGACGACCTCGAATATGGGCTTTTGCTAATTTTTCAAATACGTAAAAATCTTTTATGGATATCGGGTTACCGCAAAATGTTTCTGTTAATACTATGATGTAATATCCTACCAAAAACGAGTCAAATCTTTCAGATAAAAGCTTATCAAGACCTTCTGCATTAAAAACCAAAACCTTCACAATTGAAGCGAAATCAGAACTCTGGTTAGGATCCCGTAAACTGGTCGGGTGTAGATCAACAATGTTGGTCCTCATCGCGACTCCATGTTCTAGTCATATAGGAGTATATGGGCAGAGAGTTGACCATTCGATGGTTGAAGAAGGGTCTTCACATCGCAGCTCAATGTGGGTGATTTCCGAACTTATCGGATTAGGATGAACAATATGTACTGTAACAATTCTGTTTTGTCGAATTCGAAACGATTTTTGTGGCTCATCAATCCTACGCTTAAGTAACCCGGCGCGAAGAGATTCAGCATCTTGTTCTGATACATATAGATCCGGCTTGATAAAAACTTTCAAGCAATCATCATGGTGTCGAAGGAAGAGAGCTTTCGTAAAAATAAGATGTGTGAAGGATGGGTTAGAGATTAACAACATCCATGCAGGATATCGATCGTGATTGGCTGGTAAGCGAACGAGTTTAAGAGGCGTGTTGTTGTCCGCGTAACCAATAAGGGATATCATTTTCTTAACACATTTTCGGTCATCATATGAAACGGGTACATTTTTGATAATCACTGTCGAAGAACGCATATTCTCCCGTTCAATTGCATGCAATATCTCTACATTCGACGCTCCTCTCTCGATTGCGGATGAATTCGCTAAAACTGCCAGAGTGATTTCTGAACTAATATTCTTACTCGCTACTTTCGCCCAGGTGGGAGGGTGAGACTCTACATTATCATTGATCTTGTATTTTTGAAAGACCCTGCTAGATTGTGAACTAAACTGATGAATCTGAGACTTCAGCTCTAGTATCTCACTTCTTAAAGAATTTATCGCCTTTTCGTGGGTTCTGAAACGTTCAGAGGTGCATGAGTCACAATAGAAGTCACACATAAGTCACGAGTAAGACGATATGGAGTTTTTATTACTGTATAGCCATCAAAGTTTCCAGCCTTGCAATTTAATTCAAATGATACGAACCTACTTGAATCATCAGAATGTGTTAAGCTATGCAATATACTAGTAATCGGTATCTGAGAGTGGATACTAGAATAATGATCAGGTCCGTCCGTGTTCGATGTAACCGGGGCTCGATTTGTACATCTTTGGGCTGAACAATTAGCAGAATCTACTTGTCTTCGAACAAACACAACTTCTGCACACTGCCGATCCTTCGTTGCAACTGCAACAACGTAAAGAAGTTAATTCAATGCAGCTCTATTAAATTGAAATCTGCAAGTCCAAATCGAAATTGTTGTTCGATCGTTGCTTACGTAGTAATAATAATTCATTTTTCGATCGTTGCTTGCGTCGTAATAATGATTCGTTGTTCGATCGTTGCTTTCGTCTTAATAATTCATTGTTCGACGTTGTGTAATTATATGTATTTATTCTTTATATCACCAAGACCATTTTTTAACGTCCAAATACGAGTAAAAGTATGAGAAAGTATTTGGCGATCTGGGAAACGAATGCCAAATATATGCTAACAACTTAGTTATTCTAGCAAAAATTGTAATCAAGAATGTTTAAACCAGTCTAAATAATAATGATTAATAATAATAAAGTTCTTTCGTTAATAATAATTATAATGAAGAGTGAACCCGCTTCATCATCGGGTGCCCCTACGTCTTTCGACAACGCGACCTAGTTGGCTTTGATGTGTGCTTACAGAGAAGTCAAGAGAGAGTGCATGCTCGAGGTTTGAACCCCGAACATATAGTTTGCAATGCACACGCCTCCACCATTACAATAATAATTATAATAATCTATATAAAATTATTAATTTCACCATTTCACAAATTACTATTTTCACAGGAGGGATCATTTCATGCTTATTTTTAGCAACATTTCAGCACTATGTTGCATACAAGTAATTGTCACAACCATGACATATATGTAGATATGATCCAAGTAAATAGTTTATCTTGTCTTACCCTTTACTTTACTGTTTTCAATTTTTAGAAAGAATATCTAACAAAGAAATGTACTTTGACGTATGCTAAATCTTCAAAGATAGCAGAAATGTAAAGTAAATGGTTAAGTTAATTTAATAAATGGTTAAGTCTTACTGTATATTTTCACGTGCTAAAATTTTTAAAATAAAACAATGGATTTTGTAATAATTTTACAATAACATTTTAGATTCTTTATAAATTTGATATTAAGTTATATTGCCCGCGGCTCAGAGAAAAATCCAAAAAATCATAAAATTTCAGAGGCAATCGCACTTTACATATTAATGAAGTTTTACTTATTTACTTATTAATGAAGTTTTCATTAATCTTTAGACTTTACTAAAGATTATTAAGATACAATTAGCGAAGCACAAACATACTCGACAGTAGTTCAATGATTTAATTTATTTTCACACACTGATTAGATTTATGATTAATCTTGAACCAGATAATTAGATGGCTTCAATATATATAAACTTTTTAAATGCATATAATTATTTATCCATCCTGATCTGTATTTTAAATTTTAAATATCCAGGAACAATCAGGTATTAATTTTAATTTATTAATACCTGATTAATCAGGTTGTATTTAATGTATATAATTAATAATAATTTTTGAAAGTAAAAATCTATTAATCAATTGATATTTAATTATAATCTATAAATACATTGTCTGAAATAGCTTCATTACTAGCATGTAATGTGATTTATATTGAAATTAAATAAAAATAATTTTAATAGCAAATCATAAAAAAGTCGTTATTTAAATTTTCTTACTAATTCAGCACTAAGTAAAGTATAAATATACATCATATTTATATATTTAAGTAAAATATATAAATATATCATATTTTAATAAAAATATGATATAAAAAATTGACTTAAAAGTTACATGTACTCAACCAGATTGGAAAAATACCTAAGTACTAATGATTTCAATTTTAGATCCTTTAAAAACAGAAATCATGTAATAGAAAAAATTGTATAGTTTGTGATGTTATAAATAATAATTGTATTGTAAGTAACACGACAAACAAATGTTTTTCATTAAATATTAATAATAATTGTAACTGCAATACCGCAGGTGTAGTGTATCTTATACAATGTACATGTGGATTGCAATATATAGGAAAAACATATCAAATGTTAAAAACTAGGTTTAGGCAACACATATATAATATACAGCATAATAGTCAAACTATATTTCATAAACATATGAGATTAATAGGACATGATATTAAAAACTGTAAATTATTTATTTTAGAACATATTATCGAAGAAAACATTTCAATATTAAATCAAAAACTATTAGAAAAAGAAGATTTTTGGATTAAAACGCTTAATTCCATGTACCCATTAGGATTGAATGACGTGGTACAAGGAATTGGCAGAAGTAGTATAATACATAATAAACAACTATATTATAATAATCCGGTTAAACGCAAACCAAGAAGTCATGGTGATAAAAGGAATAGGAAAAATAGAGTTAAAAATATTAAAAAAGATATGTATATAAATGAACAATTAGAAATATTAAAACAACTTTTAAGAGATAATAAGCTGAAAGATCTTTATGTAAATATAAGAAGTTTTTCTAAAGATATCATATGTTCAATAAATCAAAAATTAATTAACGACTATGATAGGCTAAGTTGTATAATAGACAGTTATTGTAATACAAAATACTATAATCATACAATAAATGTAAATAATAACAATAAAAAATATACATTAACCATAAACTTCATTAATAAATGTATAGATAACATAAATATAGCCGGACTTTTAAATAATTCTAAAAGTAAAGAAATAATAGGGTCAGATTTAAGTAAATATATTCCTAAAATAAGGTATAAACTCCTACCACCATTAGGACGAAAAATTTGTAATTATAATAAAGAATTAAAATCAATATGTAACGATAATATTAGAAACATAATGGAAACAGAATGCAATTGTAAAAGTCTTAGTTTTGATAAAATAAATGAACATATATGTACCCATAATCTAGAATTAATTGAAAATTGTGAATTAAGAAAGCTGCTATCAAAAGGGTATAAATATAGATTAAATAATATTAATAAAAATAAAATTTACAATTCGTTATATAATAATTTAAACGCTTACTTCGGTAAGCTGATCCATAGTGAAAGGTTAAATACACCAAAGATTAAAATTTGGAAAGATTATATATTTGATGAAATTAAAATGAAAATGAAAATATCAAATAATTATAAAAGGAAAGATTAAATTATTAAAGATATGCATACATAACAACGACAAAAATAAAATTATCAATTCGTTATATAATAACTTAAATGATTACTTTGGTAGCTGATAAATAGTGAAAGCTCGAATATATCTAAGATAAACATTTGGACAGATTATATATTAGATTTTTTATTTTTGATAAAATAAAAAATAAAATGAAAATAACAAACAATTACAAAAGGAAAGATAAAATTAATAAAGATATGTATGCTGAACTTTCTAAATTAAAGGATAACTATATAATAACAACTATTGATAAAGCTAGTAATAACTTTGTCTTCATATGCAAAAAACTTTATTATGATATACTAATGTAAGAGGTTAATTCTAATGATTTAAATGTAAATCCAACATATGAACGTAGTGAGTTGAGTTTAGAAACAATTATTACAAGTCACTGTTCTATAATGGATAAAAAGGGTATAAAGGTTGAATTAGATAATAAAACTATACCTATATTATATTGGAATCCAAAATTACATAAAAATCCAATAAAACCTAGGTTCATATGTATTGCGTTTAAATGTACATTAAAACCACTTTCTGTTTATATGAATAAAATACTTAAAGTAATTAAAGCACATTTTAAAATTATTGTAAGGTAATCCAAATTAATACTGGCATAAAATACTATTTTAGTATTAATTCTGTAAAAGAATTTTTAGAACACACAAAAGGAATAAATTTTCAGAATATAAATACGTACGATTTTAGTACGCTTTATACAAATCTAGATTTAGCAGATATTAAAGAAGCGTTAGTAAAATTAATTAATCTTATATTCGGAAAAAGATATATATATATATATATATATATATATATATATATATATTACGATTGAAATCGAAATCCAATGAACAGTGACTTTGATTTATTTGAAAAGCTTTCGGCTTTTGTAAGCCTTCTTCAGTTCAATCTGAAATATACACATGCACAATACAGTGCCTGCAATATAACAAAAACACAAATCAAGTATCAAAACACAAATATACAGTTCATGTGCTAAGGTAGGTGACAGTCATTATATGTGTTTAGGTGTAAATCTGTCATAAGTTGCGCTATCTAGAACTGTTCCCCTTTTTCTCCTCGCAGTTACGTGAGGCAATTCATCCTCTAAAACCATAACGCTCATTGTATGCCCAGGGTGTTCAATGGAATGATTAGCTGCACCATCCCTACCAGTTCGTCCAGCTCTAACGTCGCAACGTCTAGTATTCATACGAATATTAAGTTGATGTCCTGTTTCTCCGACATACTGAACCGGACATTCAGCACACAAACACAAATATACTAGGTTTTTCGTTTTACATGTGGCTGCACATCTTGTGGTGTACTCCAACGCCGTGACAGAGCTACGAAATTTTGACCAGGATGATATCGCAAACACAAAGAATAATTTTCTAAGCTCGCCTTTAATACAAAAATATGTGAATATTAAGCCAAATGAACGTAGTAGATCAAATATGTCAAAAACTCAGATGAAGGCAATTAGGGAATTAAGGTCAAATCCAAATATAATGATACTACCGGCAGACAAGGGTAACAAAACTGTAGTTTGGACTACTATGGACTACATTGCTGAAGGAATGCGCCAATTGAGTGGGGATGCATATGAGCGAATTGAGCTGGTGGATCATATAGGTATCGTTGATGAGGTTCACACTGTCATTTCCACTCTAGTGAAAGACAACGAGGTAAAAAGTAAGTTATTGGTTGATAATCCTATCTTGGGATATATGTATATTCTTCCTAAGATACATAAGGGCCAAACTACTTGTCCTGGACGACCTATTATTAGAAATTGCGGAACATCAACGGAAAAATTAGCTCGCTACTTACATGATAACTTATATCCCTTGTTAAGGCAATGCCTTTCGTTTATTAACAGCACAGATCAATTCATAAGAAAATTTGAAGATATTAAACTGTCGCTTAACTCTGATAGTATATTATTTACTGTTGACGTGGAGTCGTTGTTTACCTCCATCATCTTGAGTAATGGCGTTAATGCCGTCAAACAACTTATGTTAGCAGCAGAATACGATGACTCGGAGATAAAAACTACCTGTACTCTATTAGAACTAATAATGGAATCAAACACCTTCACATTCAATGATAAGATCTTTATACAGACTAGGGGAACTGCAATGGGTAGCCCGATAGGACCCACATATGCAGGGTTGTATGTGGCATACGTAGAGAAATGCTTCATAGCTTCGCGGGAGTTAAGACCAACTTTCTGAGTGCGATATGTAGACGATATTTTTGGTATTTGGAGTCACGGTGAGGAATCACTCGTTGAATTCTTAAATGATCTCAATGCTTTTTCTAAGCTTAAATTTGTATGGTCGGTGGTGGATACTCATGGCATAAATTTCCTAGATGTAAAGATTTATTTGGATTCCCAAGAAAAGTGGCAAACTACTGTATACCGTAAATGTGTGGGAACTCGTACATTTATACATGCTAATAGTGCACATCATCTGAGAATAAAAAGATTGATGATCAGAAACGAGATGATTCGTACTAAGAAAATTTGCTCTACATCATACGATTTCGCATTAACATTAAATAAGCTTAGAGATGAGTTCTTAGCCCGTGGTTATAAAAATATCAAATCAAGCGTCAAGTCAAAGACGTTTGCAAAATAGATCGATGCGAATTGCTTAGTCGAATATCTCCGCCGGAGGATGAGGGGGTAAATGTTATATTGTAACAGATTATCATCCGGCCTTATTGTCTTTGGAAGTTGATCTCAATAGGGCATTAGCGTCTTTGAATGTAATCACGAGCTCAAGGAAGAAACAAAAAGTAGTTTTTAAAAAGGGTGTTAATTTGAGAAATCTACTATCAAATAAATTACGTCATGAGGGTACATTAAGTGGTACACGCCCCTGCGGTAATAATAGATGCAAATGCTGCGCAGAAATATGCAGAGGCAGCAAATTTCGTAGTTCTGTCACGGCGTTGAAGTACACCACAAGATGTGCAGCCACATGTAAAATAAAAACCTAGTATACTTGTGTTTGTGTGCTGAATGTCCGGTTCAGTATGTCGGAGAAACAGGACATCAACTTAATATTCGTATGAATACTAGACGTTGCGACGTTAGAGCTGGACGAACTGGTAGGGATGGTGCAGCTAATCATTCCATTGAACACCCTGGGCATACAATGAGCGTTATGGTTTTAGAGGATGAATTGCCTCACGTAACTACGAGGAGAAATAGGGAACAGTTCTGGATAGCGCAACTTATGACAGATTTACACCTAAACACATATAATGACTGTCACCTACCTTAGCACATGAACTGTATATTTGTGTTTTGATACTTGATTTGTGTTTTTGTTATATTGCAGGCACTGTATTGTGCATGTGTATATTTCAGATTGAACTGAAGAAGGCTTACAAAAGCCGAAAGCTTTTCAAATAAATCAAAGTCACTGTTCATTGGATTTCGATTTCAATCGTAAAATAAATATTTCGAAAGTATTCCAGAAATGGGATCTCGTGTGCGGTTCAACAGTAACATAAAAAGGGTGTTATATATAATTATAACGCCTATCTAACAAAAATAAAACCATCAAGTAAATATAAATATATGGATAAAATTGAATTAATAGAATCCTTAAATATTTTGATAAATCAAAATTATTTAAAAGTAGGGACATCTATATTTAGACAAGTAAAAGGTGTTCCAATGGGTGGTAATAGTAGCCCAATTATAGCTTACTTGTTTTTAAGCTTTATAGAATATGAATTTGTTCATAACTGTGTAAAAACTAAATCTAAACAATATAAATATATGAAATATATGTTTCGATACATTGATGATATATGTGTATTTAATTCTAATAATTTTTATTCAATTAGTGAGCACATTTATCCAGAAAGCCTTATTCTTAACAAAACCAATATTGATGATAAAGAAGGTGTATATCTAGATATGAACATTAAATTAACATTAACTAAAACTACTATTAATTTATATCGTAAAGATGACATATTTAAATTTACAAGAAACATATTTTTGCATGAGCATTCATGCATACCATATAATATAAAATATAATACATTAAATAATGAAATTTTAAGAATTGCAACAATATGTAATGATATTGGCCTTCTTCAAAATCATTTAAATAATTTAATAGATACATATTTTAAACTAGGTTACTATAAAAATAACATCAAGCAGAAAATAGTAAAATATATAAATCAACACAATAATATAAAGAATAAATTTAAACTCTTAAGTGGCAAATTTTTATGGATGGATAATAAATAATATACTTTGTATTAGAATAAGATACTAGATAGTTTTATCAGAGGAAATACATCATTATCACGTGTTTGGCCCCGCTACTATGTTGGGTAGAGGAGTTAAGGGCCGAAACCTGATAGCATAGCAGTTCCTCCTGATGACCTCTAATTCTTATTCTGATACAACGTCTGTTATTTATTAGTCAATTCATAAAAATGACGTTTATTTTAAATTTCATTTTTTTATTTTAATTTGATTTAAATTATTCAAAATCTAAAAACAATTATTAATTTTATTATTTAATTATTAAATTTTGATTTAGCATTATTATGTTTTGTTTATTTTATAACTATATTAAATACGTAGACTCAGTTAGCTTATTTGATAATATGATATATTTAAATAAAAATATCATATTAAATTCTCAAATATAAATTTACTAAAATTTTCATTTTTTTTTAAATCTAAAATGCTCAAATGCTCAAATGTTTATATCATATTTATATATTTAAGTAAAATATATAAATATAAATATATCATATTTAAATAAAGATATGATATTTTATGGTATATTTAAATAAAAATATCATATTAAATTCTCAAATATAAATTTACTAAACAATAATTAAAATTTTCAATTGATTTTTAAGCTAAAAATAATTTCTTTACATAAAATGTATAATTGGATAATTGAACAAATGCTCAAACAGAAATTAAAGTCTTTAAATTATATCATCGATATGCTATTGAAATTGTATAATTGTCATTCTTAAGAAGATATCACAATATTACTATTATAATTTGTTGAATTTAGATTTATTAGTAAATATGCGGTCATCAAGTGTTATGATCCGTTTTTGGTACATGACGATTCAGGAGTCAACGTTTGGTTAAAAGATAGCACATATGCATGGGATAATGAGAGGTTTACACACATTTTTATCGAAGAAATTTTTCACTTTATTACATAGAAAAGTATCGGTGTTGTATATAAATATAAATAATTATATAATATAAAATTATATTTT
Organism: Pomphorhynchus laevis; assembly: GCA_012934845.2. NCBI lineage: Eukaryota > Metazoa > Acanthocephala > Palaeacanthocephala > Echinorhynchida > Pomphorhynchidae > Pomphorhynchus > Pomphorhynchus laevis. The sequence continues at coordinate 46,684 of WNNJ02001092.1, read as the reverse complement.
TTTATCTAATTATAAAGTATTTATAGAATACTTAATATTAATAAATATTGAACATCTACAAATATAATACATAATAATATGCAATACAGAGTAAATACAACACACGAAATGATAAAAATATTAAAATGATTAACAAATTTGTTAATTAAAAAAATTTAATTTTTTTTTTATTTTTTTGTTAATTTTTTTTAACAGAAAACACTAAAAGTATGATCGACCAGAAATAAATTCATGTTTTGTCATTTAATAAGTGGGTAAAAAAATCCATCTAAAAAGTTTACATTATATGTTTAAATCCATTTAAAATTTAAAATTTAAATTTGGAAACCATTTTTTGGCAAAATATATCTAAAGTAATGTAATACATCACCTTTATTACGACAAGCTATTATAATAAAAATGTTAACAATATAGGATAATCAACTTGTTACCCCAAATTCGTTCTCCTTTAAAACAGCATAAAACTGTCAAGGTTTAATAACTAGAAATGAACACATAAACATATGTCATATCTGATAGAACATTGAAAACAAGAAAAAGTCACAAACGAACATTTTTTGATTTATAAAATGTAACGTATGCATAAATAATGAACAAATTTGGTCACACAATTGTGGGAATATATATAGTTCATTTTAACTAAATTGCTTATTCATTGATTAAAGATTAAGTGATTGCTCATTTAGAACGAGCAAGCTGTTTAATAAATAAATGCTTTAAGAATATTAATACAAGATGAATAAGAAAAGGTCAGACAACAAAATACTATAAGTATCTCTTGCATAGACTATAGTGTAATATAAAATATTAATGTTTATTAATATGTATAATGAATATAAGATCTTAAACGGCTTGCTGTTTCGTGTCCCACATTTCAAAAATCATGTTTATAATTTTATTTTAATTATATTTAATTATTATATATAATTATATTATATATAAATAATTTTATATTATTTATACTTTTATATATTTTTTTAATTTTGTTAGCATATGCGATAGCGTCGCTACACTACTGATTAAATAAAAATTATCTTCACTGAGTTATAAAGTTTTGTTGTTTTAATTGTGTCGCTTGATATCTCATCTTTATTTATTCAAATTATATTTTAACATCGAACATAATTGAATTTATGTAGCTGCGAAAACTATTTGATCGTTTATAATAGAAGACATTTTAATCTCTAATAAGGGTGCCCCTATGCAGAATTCGATAAATCGTCATTATACACTTTATCCAAATGCAGATATAAATTTTTCAATTATCTTCTATACCAATGATATATGAATGTTTTATATATAAATTCGATTAATTCACAAAAAGTATAAACCATTTATTTAAGAATAACTCTATTAATAAAACAGTGAGAAAGAAAGCGATTTGATATTTCACATAATATCAGCTAAATATTAACATTAAATTTTATTAACATTAAATTTATGATTATCCTGATTGATAGTTAGTCAACTAAGGATCAAATAAATTTGTTTTTTTTTAGCTGCTTAACCTATTGACTTGTACTAAATGCAAGATAATATAACATAATTTTAAATTTAAAATATTAAAATCGGCCGTTATTTAAATTTGTACATTAAAATACTAAATCTACGCTGAAACCTTTATAATTGATTAAAATACATTCAGAAATATTTTCAAATTGAAACAACATAAAGTTTTAATGTAGATATTTTCCTATATATCTAACATATTGGCTGTGTAACGCTTTAATTGATAAAATAGCGAGAAATCGATTGCATTTATTATATATTTCACTAACCATCACATCAATATTAAATAAATTCGATATCATATGCTTAGGCATAATAAATTATGGTGTATGGACATACATCTAATGATTGTGTTAGGTGTATGGCAGTCCTCCTCTGCATCCAGTAGTGGGAGGTACCCAATACTGATGAGACACAATATGTCGAAACAGCAGGTTGTTTGTTTCTTATATTCTTCTTGCCCTTTACGTCATAATGTTAAAATATGCAAGAAACGGTATTATTTTAAAATAATAAATTATCCACACGAGAAAAGTTATTTTTATAAATTTGTTAACTAAATGTATTAATTCAGTACTACAAATTACAAGCGAATTAAAATGTGGAGTGTTTCAATTTTCGAACTGCTTCGAGATCCACTTGGTCGAAAATACTTTAATAAATATCTGGACAAGGAATTCAGCGGCGAAAATTTGATGTAAACAATTTGAACATTTTCAAATTCCAAACTCTCATGTTCAGGTTTATACTGGCATGTTTTCAGTTGAGAAAAGCTCCAACAAGCGAAGTGTCTTCAATTGTTAATTCAATATACTGGTTAGTTTATATACTTAATTACAACTGTAAAATCAAATGAACTTAGTGAATTTTTTGCTGCATCGGCAAAAAATCTTATAAACGTTGATTCTAAGATTATGAATAAAACGGTTGAATCTATTCAAAATCCTACCAGATACTGTTTTGACGAAGCTTTGGTAAGCAACAATTAGTCACAAATATAAATGACTAACAAATGATTTATAAATGTCGAAAGGAGCATATCTTGAATCTGATGGCCAGAGACAGTTATACAAGATTCTTACGTTCCGGTATTTACAAAAAATATCTCGGTGAAGCCAGAGAAAAGGTTATTTCTCTTTCTATAACGTTGATTGTATTTTATATCATCTTATATAAATTAAACTCCAATTTTTATGAATTTGAAATATAAATTAATATAAATTTAATTATAAGAATTTAATTATAAGAATTTTTTAAAATATAAATTAAAATATATAAATAAATCGATATAAATTTATTATTGTTATTTAAAACAATATAAATTTATTATTTATATTGTTATTATTATAAAAATATAAATATAAATTTATTACTGTGAAATTTATTGTTTGATTAGTTCAAAATAAAAACTTGCAAACAGACAACAACTCTTGCAAAATATGAAAGTAAGAGTAAAGATCAACATTCTAAGATCCATAAAACCGATACAGTTAAATAGATAAAAATATTTTCTACCTGACAGCTTCTACATGTTCTCACGAATGATGCATCCACTATGCAGGCTTCCAAAAACTGGAACCACTCACCTATCTCGAATTTTATAATCATGTTATCTTCCTCCCCGACATCATAAGACAGCCTCATTTCGAGACTGTTTCATCTTTAAAGCAAAATCATAAGTGTGGGTAGTTACCAAAATGGAGTGATTCAGATTTAGAGAGCATTTATAAGCAAAACGAGAAAGAATTCAGGATATATATTTGTCAACGCTTGAGTGACGAAGCACTTCTTTTGTGGCTATCTACTCGCTAAAATAGGGATTGTGAATCCGTAATCGGATACGATCATATAAATGAAAGTAAGAAAGAGAAACACAATTTCGGGATCTGACAGCTTCAGCATTTTCTCGTGAATGATGTATCTACTAATCAAGCTTTCAAAAACTGGAATCCACCAACCATTTTCGAATTTTATAGTCATGCTATATCCACCCCAACACCACAAGCTGCTTTTCATCGAAAAGAATTTAAGTGGATTGTCACATAGGAAGTGCTTCGTCACTCAAACGTATACAAATATATCTTTTGAATTATTTCTCGTTTTGCGTGTAAATGCTCTCTTATCTGTACTAATACATTTTAGTTACCTTCTACAACTGATGTTTTTGCTCTAAAGATGAAACAATCTCGGAATAGAGCTGTCTTGTGGTATTGGTAACAATATAGCATGACTATAAAATTCGAGATTGTGAGAGGATTCCAGTTTTTGAAAGCCTGAGTAGTGAATAAAATTTTCGTGATAAAATGCTGAAGCCGTTGGGTGGACTAACAAAGTCCACCTTTAGTACAAAGCCAACACACATATCAAGTCAGTAAAAATGTTTTATGCACCTGAGTTTCTTTAAGCATCGTGAGGAGTGATACATTAAACTGATAGAACTGATGATCGAAGTTCAGTTTTTAGCAGCAAATATGGATTACCAATCAATTGCAGCCAGCATAGGCTTTTGGGCCGCAGTGTCAAGCGATTTTTTCTAGTAACAATATATAAAAATATTTTATAATTTAATAACTTTAACCCTAATTCGCTGTATTAATTCTTTAATAGAATTTAATCTGCTTTAAAGCATTTTTCCGCCCTATTATTAAATAGTTTTATTTTTTATTAAAATATTGAGAATCTACACTTTACCTTAACAGCTCAAAACACCTTTTTGCTATTTTGTTAATTAAAATTATTAAACATTAAGGGTACTAAGATAATTATAAATACAAAATGAATATATTACTGTTATAAATTATATATTAATATAAAATATCATATTTAGTATATGATAATATAATATGATAAAATGATAATATGACAAAAATTAACTATAAATAAAATCATTAATTGTGGCTAAAATGTAGTGGTACAGATTTAGATAGCATTTACAAGCAAATTAATTTCACTTAAAAATTATTAAATCTTTTAATCATTTAACTTAACTTTAGAATTATAACTTATAAATTATAAAAGTGAATTGTAATTTAGAATTATTGCGTCAAGTTTTTATTTAATTTAAATTCAAAAATTTTTAATTTTTTAATTAAAGCTGCTTTAATTATTTATAATTAATCATTAAACTTAATCAAATGTATTTGTTTTAATCAAATGCTTATAGTATTTGAAAAATGACAATATTTTAAAATGACAATAAATCAATTTATAAAGAATTTTATAAAGAATTTTATATTTTACAAATTATATAATCTTTGATAATTACGAAATATTTGACGAAAAAATTAAATTTATAAATTGTTCCAGCACTGCATCTCAATGTACTTTATTGTTATTTAAAGTAAATGAATTAAAAAAATATAATAAAGAATTGTTTTTAACTTATAATTAAAAATGTTCATAAAATGATAAGCTTAAACGCTTTAAGGGTAAAACGTCCTGAGGTACTTTTTAAAGTCACCGCTAAAACCAAGTTTCTACTTTAGCATCGATAAGTCTATCAAATTTTTAATCACATAATGAAGCTTAAAATTACATTCGATTTATAACATTTTAAGTATTTTAACTTTACGCTGTTTTTCTATTACCAAACTTAATTTTAGCGGCCATCATCAAGGACACATGGTTTGTCGATCATGCATATATCAGATAAATAAATGTGTTTAGCGTCTCTCTATCTTTCAAACAAAACTTAATTATCAACACTTGTGTCCTCTTATTTGTATTTTTTAATGTCGTTTTGTATCAATCTATTCGATGCAATTAAAATTTACGAATTTTTGAAGAGTTGCAATTTTAAAATCATCCGCTATGAATTTCCATATAGTTTCTGAATGTGTTTAAATCCAAACACTCCCCGTTGGTATACCTCTTGTAAAGTCTGTTGATTTGGAAACATTGAGTATGAGCATCATATTTTTCAAGGGAACATTATTGCTTAATAACCCTAAAAAGCATTCAATTAAGCTTCTATTAATCGTCTGTATTGTCTTCCTGTGTTCATCATTTGGCATGATAACAGTCTCTTAATCATGAACACCGTGTTTTTCTGTTGAAGCGTTGACAAGGGAATACATATTAAAAAAACATTTAAAAAATATCAAAAAATTTTCAATAGGGTCAACAAAACTGAAAGAAAGGGTCAATAAAACTGAAAGAAAGTGTCAATAAAACTGAAAGAAAGGGTCAATAAAACTGAAAGAAAAGGTCAATAAAACTGAAAAATGGTCAATAAAACTGAAAGAAAGGGTCAATAAAATTGAAAAGGGCTGTAATCCTCAAGCTATAATCTTCACAGTAACATTTGAAAGCCAAAACATATTGATTAGTAACTATGGACCCATTTGCGGGTAACCCTGTTTAGAATGTGTACTTTTAAGTATTTGACAAAATCAATTTAGTGATTAAATGTTTATTTAATCAATTTATTTTAATTCAATTGAATTTCAAACAAAAAAGTGTTCACAAGGTCTAAGTATTAAAATTAGGAAAATGTAGAATATAGTTAACCTCTTCGTATAATGTCCATAATCGATAGCGTTAGACTTCCTCCTTCGTTATCACTACTTTAAGATAGCGCCAGATCATCTAGAATATCTAAAATCAACCGATCCACTGACAACTAGCCGGCCTTTTTCCGGTAACATCTGTTTTTTTATAGTGGGCGTAATTATTTGATCCGTTTCACAAAAGTCAGTTAATAATTCTGTTTCATAATTAAAAATTCCTTCCGATTCATGATTATCACTATTTGCGTTCGATAAACTGTCATTTAATTCAGAATCAGATAATGTATGTACGTCATGTCTCATATAACCGACGGTCTGTTTACTAATTTCGGTTTCTGACTGTGAGTTTATAGGTAAAGATTCAGGATCATCAGCGTCGTTATTATTTAATGAATTGTCACATTGTTGCGGAGAGGTGTCAAAATGTGGCTTAATTTTGCTTGAAAACAAATTCAATTGACTCTTTTTGCGGGTAACCCTATTTAGCATTTGATAAAATAATAAAACAACTTTAAATTCAATAGTCGCTGCCAACGACAAATTTGTTAATTAATGTTGAATTAAATTAATTAAATTTTAATTAATTAATTAAAATTAATTAATTAATAATTTTAATTAATTTTAATTTTCATTTAATTTTTTAAATTAAATTTAATTAATTAATATAACATTATACATCAAGCTTTAGCATTGATTGACACAAAATTCTTGTCTGGTGTCTGAATATTTTTAACGAATTATTATGTAATTTTTCCAGTTAAATTCTAAAATCACTTCGGTTTATCTTAATCAGTACCAGTTTTCTCACTATCCTCATCTCAAATTTTTGCTGGATTATATGCTTTGCTCAATAAAATATTTTTCAATATGTGTTGGTATTAGTGCTTTTATGGGAATTAAATGAAGATCTTTTATGTAAAATTATATTTTATTAATTCAAGGGAAAATAGTAAAGTGGAACATTAAAGTGGACTAAACAAACAAAACCAGTCATAGCAAGAATACAAAATAGTAAACAGCGGATATACAAGTAGTCGTAAATGATTAAGAATATTCAAGAAATAAAATTACGATTCTTTGCGGACCGAGAGTGTTGATAAACAATGGTGTCTAGTTTTAGATACTAGCAATAGTCCGCCATCATCACAGCGTCCCGACATCTTTGGTACATAAACATCGTTCTCTAAAAGATTATTCTCTTTCAGTCGGGAAGTCAGCAGCTCTGCAGAATTCTTTGGGAGGGTTAAGTCACGTACTAGATCATTTAACTCTATCTGGGAGAACAACTTAGGTGTGGTTTCATCTGAAAATTCTTCGTCTTTGTCAACGTCTTTAAGTGAGAAATCTTGGTCACTTGAGGATGAACTTAGATGATGCAAGGCACTGAAGTTAGGAACAGGTTGCTCTTCGCTGTGTAAAACCGGTCTCATTGCTGAAGTAAGATTAGGATAAATAAGCGTTTGGAAGCTGTTTCGGTTAATATTCTTTAAATTTTGAGCACGAAAATAGCAGTCATTCCCATGATTGTTTGGTTTGCGCCAAACCATAGGTATAGCAAACCTCATACTGTTTCTAGTCCCTTAAGTCCATTATCGAAAATCGTGATGTTCAATCAATTTTCAACTAATGTATATTCTCCACAAGCATAGCAATACACGTTCGGAGAATTAGCACAACCCCGCGTGATGCAATCTGGCTCATTGTATATTGATTAGTACAAAATCTGAAAAGAATAAAACAGTAGAAATACGATAAAGGACCAAATGTTGTATATGCAAGAATGTTCAATAAATAAAAAATTGACCTGATAGACCAAAATGAATGCTTTTGGATTCAGGGGACCAATTTCATATAAGAACGATGTTTATTTTCTAAACACCATAATTACTGCTGATCAGTATAATTAATTTCAAATGTATGCATGAACAATATATTTTATCAAAATTACACCATAAAACTCATCGTCGCATTATATAGTTGCTAAAACCAATTTCGAAAATTTTAAGGATTTTAAAATATTTTCAAAATTGCAAAATTTTAATGTGCTAAAATATTTAAGAAATTCATTTGTATTAAAAATGTTTTTCAAAAATTTTGAATTAAGTTTCAAACATTTTTAATAAAATTAAAAAACGTTTCGAATTTGTGTATATGTATATAAAATTATTTGTATAAATAATAGGCAAATAATAAATATAATGATATAATTTTTTTAAGAATTATTTTTTCGAAAAGAAATTACAAGAAAATAGTTAAATCATGTAATCGTTACTTGATTTTGACTGTCGACGAATGTAACTTTCTTAAAAGCAGCCAGGCTCATCGATCGCGCCCCTCTTATACAATTCGAAGCAGCTTTGAATAATACAAATGCAAGTTTTATTTTTAGCTTCACTATGCAATCAGTGTAAAGAGTTTGCGTCTTCACGGATTTAAGCTTGGCCAGTGTGCGTAAGAAAGGCATCGTAGCGGAACCTATACCGCCAGATGATGTAAAAATTACAGGAATAAAAACGGCACGCTCTACATCCGTTATCCGCTCCTCGTATTTTGAACGTTTGCGTTGCTCGTGGTAGTCGACAGAGCTTGAAGGTTCCTAATGACATGATATGGCATGATGATTGAAGATACAAACGTTTATAAACGTTCGCTCATACTGTAACCCATCAAGACCGACGCAGCTGACATCTATTCGAGATTCCTTCTCTTTGCAAGTAGTAGCTCTTTAAAAGATAATATAATAATATAATAATTTGATCTATCTCATTAATGATTAATTATATAGATGATTATATAGATTATATAATTATTATTTTCAGGTAAATTGATAGTTAAAATAAGGAGCTGTTATTCAATGTTATTAACTAGTACACATTTTGATAATATTTAGTTTAATGACCGGTTTGAATTCGAAAACATATGCAAAACAATCAACTAAAATGAAAATGAAATAAAATTTTTGAAAATAGCAATTAAAAGGTTAGTATGAAATAGTAGCCTTTATTTATTTCCATAGTGTCCATTTTTTTGTTTGGTGAACTAAACAAATCAATTCCTTGGAAAACACATTATCGGAGATTCCATATTGTAGTAGTCGTTTCCAAACTTTGGACTCTGTGGTATGCATATTGTAACAGGTATCGTAATAGTGTTAAATATGATTGGTTGTGGAGTTGTTTCTCCTTCAGGCATATTTCGTTCTAAATAGTTTACTCAAAATAACTTTACATAATGTTATAATATCCTTAGATATTAAAAATATCCTTAGATAGTAGTTATAATATCCTTTGATAGAAGTCTTACATTCAAGCTTCAGCATATAAATAGGATAGAATGTTTAATTGTTCAATGTTAAGCTCAATTATTTGTAATATCAATACTTTTTAAGAAATGCGCTTCTTGAATTTGTTAAGATGGTAACTTAATATAATCATATAATCAAATCAGCTTACTGAGTCTGCGTATTTAATATAATTATAGAAAAACATAATAATGCTAAATAAAAATTTAATAATTAAATAATAAAATAAATAATTGCTATAAGTTTTTTTTATAATTTATATCAAGTTTAAATCAGATAAAGATTATCTGATTTTATCTTTATCTTATTTTATCTTTATCTGATCAGATAAAGATAAATAATAAATAATTATATACAATACATATATTTATGTCAAGTTAAAATTTAAAATTAATATTTAAAATAAAAGTCAATTTTACTATTATAATTTTATTATATTTTAATTTTACATAATATTTTAATAGTTTAATTTAATAATTAAATAATAAAATAAATAATTGTTTTTAGATTTTCTATAATTTAAATCAAGTTAAAATAAAAAATTGAAATTCAAAATAAACGTCATTTTTATGAATTGACTAATAAATAACAGACGTTGTATCAGAATAAGAATTAGAGGTCATCAGGAAGAACTGCTATGCTATCAGGTTTCGGCCCTTAACTCCTCTACCCAACATAGTAGCGGGGCCAAACACGTGCTAATGATGTATCTCCTCTTATTAAATTTGATTATATAGTATCCTATTTTAATCCAAAGTACATTATTTATTATACATCCATAAAAATTTTTCACTAATGATTTAAAATTTATTTTTAATATTATTGTGTTGATTTATATATTTTACTATTTTCTGTTTGATGTTATTTTTATAGTAACCTAGTTTAAAATATGTATCTATTAAATTATTTAAATGATTTTGAAGAAACAAAAAGATCTTAAATAATATTTTGTAGAAGCTTATCTTGTAGAAGAGGTGGTAGTCAGCCTTCTGGCGAGCCCTTTTGACGATTCCTACTATTAGGTGGTGGAGGTAGTTCGTCAATATGTGCGGGGTCATGTACGTGTAATGATCCTTTGGACTGATCGGCGTTATTTAAACTCTTCTGCGATGATTTCATTGTCTTATTTTGAAGAAAACCAATATCGTTACAAATTGTTGCAATTCTTAAAATGTCATTATACGATATGGTATGCAAGAATACTCATGCAAACATATGTTTCTTTTAAATTTAAATATGTCATCTTTACGATATAAATTAAAGTAGTTTTAATTGATGTTAATTTAATGTTCATATCTAGATATATACCTTCTTTATCATTAATATTGGTTTTGTTAAGAATAAGGCTTTCTGGATAAATTTGTTTGCTTATTGAATAAAAATTGTTAGAGTTAAATACACATATATCATCAATATATCGATAAATATATTTCATATCTTTATATAATTTAGATTTATTTTTTAAACAGTTATGAACAAATTCATATTCTATAAAGCTTAAAAATAAGTCAGCTATAATTGGGCTACTATTACCACCCATTGGAACACCTTTTACTTGTATAAATATAGATGTCCCTACTTTTAAATAATTTTGATTTATCAAAATATTTAAAGATTCTGTTTTAAGGATTCAATTTTATCCATATATTTATATTTACTTGATGGCTTAATTTTTGTTAGATATGCGTTATAGTTATTATAACATATATATTTATATCTATTTCCGAACATAAGATTAATTAATTTTTCTAATGCATCTTTAATATCTGCTAAATCTAGATTTGTATAAAGCGTATTAAAATCGTACGTATTTATATTCTGAAAATGTATTACTTTTGTTTGTTCTAAAAAATTCTTTTGTAGAATTAATACTGAAATAGTGTTTTATACCAGTATTAATTTCGATTACCTTACAATATTTTTTAAAGTGTGCTTTAATTACTTTAAGTATTTTATTCATATAGACAGAAAGTGGTTTTAATGTACATTTAAACGCACTACATATGAACCTAGGTTTTATTGGATTTTTATGTAATTTTGGATTCCAATATAATATAGGTATAGTTTTATTATCTGATTCAACCTTTATACCCTTTTTATCAATTATAGAACAGTGACTTGTAATAATTGTTTCAAAACTCAACTCACTACGTTCATATGTTGAATTTAAATTATTTATAAAAATCTTATTAAAACATTATTAAATTTTATTAATCATTGATTTGATGTAATAAAAACAGTATTTTATTTGGAATTGCAAATATATAATAATAAAGATTTTGCTAACAACTATATAACCACTAAAAAGTTTTAAAAGGAAAAACATGGAGAAACAGTGCAAAATAATGCAGAATAAATGCAGAATAAATTTAATTAAATAATTAAAATTAAATGCAGAATAATTTAATTATTTAAATTGTTATTTATAATATGGTCATTAATGCTCATGCAAAAATATGTTTCTTGTAAATTTAAATATGTCATCTTTACGATATAAATTAATAGTAGTTTTAGTTAATGTTAATTTAATAAAGCTTAAAAACAAGTCAGCTATAATTGGGCTACTATTACCACCCATTGGAACAACTTTTACTTGTCTAAATATAGACAAGTAAAATTCCAATATAATATAGGTAATATTTTCATGTAAATTAATATTTTCATATAAGTTTCTACAAACGTTCCAATCTATAACATGATCCTCCTACCATATGTGTAAGTATTAAAAAAATGAATTGACTTTAATTAGAAGTATAGACAAAAAATATATTTTTTGGACTAATAGTTTATTAGATCACAACCTATTATTTTGTTTTTATAGTGTTCAATTATTTTGTTTTATGCAATTAAAATTGGTTTGTTGAATGTAGGATTTTTTCCTATTGGAAGGGAAAAGGCTCATACCTTTCCCTTTATATATCATATGTGACATATATTGTACATTATTTATTTCTTATTATGAAATAAATAAAAAAAGTATATAAATTATAAATTTTATCGTTATAATTAAATTATAATTCTACTACAGAGTGTATAAATACTTATCAAAAGTATTTAAGTAAATTTAAGTATCTTAAATACTTATCAAATTATTAAAGAAATATAAAGTGTAGATAATTAAAAAAAGAGCAATTTTTCATATAAATGACACTATTCTGATGGCTATTACTATCGTTTTTAGATTTTTAAATGCAAGCTGTAAAAGTATTTGAAAATCAATTTTTATATAAATAAATTATTATAATTGAAAACCAATTTTTACAGTTTCACAGTTTTTTATAAAGTTAGTTTGTTTAGTGTGAAAAACAATAATGTATATGCAGTGAAATTCATTTGGTCACTGTCTTATTCTCATTAAATTAAAATTTAAATTTTTAAATTTAAATTTTTAATTTTTTTAACCAGATTAAAAATTTTAATCTGCTTGCTGATTTAAACTGTACAATAAAGCAAAAATAAAAGTGCTACTATGTACAAAAATGCTATATAATTTAAATTGTTGCGGAACAATTTTTATGAATATGTATGCAAACGCATTTACGAATTTAAATAAACCAGTTTTTTATTTTGTTCTGTGCTGATGTTCAAGCGCTTTTATGAGAAAGAGTCAATTTTAAAATATACTTTTTTATTAATTTTAATTCAATGTCATATTACAACAGTGGTAATAACAACGTTTCTGCATTAATCAACAGAAGGATTAAATCGTACGAACCGTATATATTGGCACAATATATAAAGTGATACATGTATTTAATTTATTCATCGCTTAAATCAATTTTAGTTCTACTCGTAGCATTTATTAAATGATTTTAAAAATAAAATTTTTAAATAAAATCTAACTTAATGACTAGTTAATTATCAAAACTTAATTTCGATATAGTTCAATTCAAAGCTTTTAAGAATCGAATGTATAAAATACGTTTTTAGTTTTCTACTATTTACATTATATTTTGTGTTTTTAAATAGCAATTCGTGCTTTATCCTATATTTTTTTTTGAAATACAGTAGAATATATTCAGAAATACAATAGATGAGTAATTCTAGTGATTTCTAAATCAACTTGTTTTAAGAATAAATGAGAGAGTATTCGTTGTGTTTATATATTTCTTTGTTTGATGAAATGAGGTCGGAAGCTTCATTGTTTCATTAAGGTCAGAAGCCTTGCTTGCTCGTAATCGAGATTGTCGATTACTTTTTACATAATTGCAAAATCATTAACATTCCGTAGAAACTTCTAACAAAATCATTGCAAAATCATTAAATGTGTGATTAGCAAAAAGAAAAGTTTAACTTACGTATATTTTCATCAACAAGACAGCGTCGTTTAACATAGGTATCGTAAAAAGATGTATCTTGAAAGTGCGAAAACATCGAAGCAAGAGCACAATGCCCATGAATTGCTCTTGTTCCGTGAAACGAAAATGCCACACATCTTCGTACACTGTCACATTCTTTCTTGCACCATTCGTAACTGACAATCTGACCGATAAATGTCATTGCTAATACAGAAACTATAATTCACCAAGTACGGAAATTCGGTTTTAGACACTCGCTATTTAATTCATCGCATTATGCTTGCCAACAATTAAAAATAATTAAAAGTTAATTCCGAATTTTTGAAATGAAAGAGCTAACACTAGCCAGCTTAAAATTTAATCTTGACTAAAGTACATATCCGCTAGTCCTATAGAATTTTTATTTAAATATCTAGGTAAAAACGATTCGTCAAAACCTTTCTAAACCACGAGTAACTGAAATGCGACAATCAATATTAGCTTACTTTACGTGTTTCCACGTAACACGTCGTGGACTTTGATAATGGATCTTGGATTTAGATAACACGTCGTTATCTGTCATGGACTCAGATAATCAAATGCTGTTGAGTCTAAAACAGAGTTCACGACCGGGAAATTTGATATCTACATGATGAAATTACGTTCAAATTTCACAAATTATGTACAATGCTATTTTGTCATATATATGTAAAGGACATTTGAAGGTTAGCATATCACCACTACCGTACAAACAAATCTTTAAGGATACAAATATCATATAATTCAAAACAATTCAGAATATATTGGGCAAACACACAAGTTTCGTGAACGAAACATTACGAAACAGCAAGAATTTGCGGTCAAGCAAAACAAGAACACAAACCGTATACAAAACAAAATCAATTTTAAATGTATTCTTTCTTATACCTTTGATATTTTATTATATATTTTTATATTTTTATTATATATTTTTATATTCTTATACTTTTTGAGGTATATCTTTGGAATAAAATGCGTATCTGAAGAAAATTTGAATTAAAAGGTGGCTATGCACGATTAGTGAATATAATTCTAGAATTTACAAATAATAAATTTCGAAACAGTCAAAAATCGATAATTTGAAAAAGAGAACATTTAACATGTTCTCTTTGTAAGCTAAAATCACAATATAATATTTTAAATATCATTTTTAAATATCACTTTTTATTAAACATTTTTATTTCCACGAAACTATGAATTTACTGCAATCAAAAATAGTAGGTTTTACCATATTACCTTTCAACTAGCAAAATTAATAATTCCAGTATTTTCAGCTTGTTTCTTAGTTATTAATCATTATATTTTTAACATTAAAAAATAAAACATGAGAACTTACAAATTATGATGTAATTATAATGATCAATACATCACTAAATTAAATAACTCCATACATATCCAAGCAACTTACACAATATGAGCTCTTAAACCTACTCAGATTAAAGAATTTCAAAATTATAATAAAATAAATTTAAAACAAAACTTTCCATTCAGAGAGATCCGATAGAAAGTCCAATTCATAAAATATCTATAAAGTTCAAACAAAATAAAACGTTTTGATAAAATCTGAATAGCTGCCTGTAATATAACAGTCAAATATTCGTCATGGCATAAAGGTTTACCTAAGCTTATAATGTTTTTTGCTTATGATGATAGTCTAGGAATGTTTCTCCTTGGTGACAATGTGAGCTTCGTTGTAACGAATCGACGCTTGATACAATTAAACGATAAATTTGGATTGTGAGAAATCAAATCCATAATATAGAATCGAGTCGTGATATTCAATTTTAGTTGATTTTAAAAACGTTCCTTATATAATCAATCGAAAAATTGTGAAACATTCATAAAATATAAAATAAATGTCATTACGGATTGTTTTCTAAATTTGATGGGCAGAGTATAACAACCAATCTATGTTTATTAAATTAGCTTAGATTTATCCAATTTGTTGTGACTCACCGATGCTTGCTTCAAGAAAATCTTCACTGTTTTAAGAGTAACCTCCAAACAATAATTATCTCCTAAAGACCTCAATGGTCTAAACACCGAACTGCCCGAGAATTACACCGTTTCGTAAATGAGATGCAGGTAAATAAAAATATAAAACGTAGCTCAGTGAATTATAGTTACTGTCTCGATATTTTGGAGGGCTGCATGCTTCTGCGTGGATATATTCTGTATGTACATTTTGTTGAAACTTCGCTGACCTTCAACGCTTTTCGATCTGTGATAAAATGTCAATTTTAAAAATTAAAAAACTTAGAATAAAAATTATTTTTATAAATGAAATGTTAATTTTTAAAAATTATTTAATATATAGCTTTAAAGAGTGATCGATTGACTTAGTTGATGTGATTATCTGAAATCCTAAATAATACTATTTACTGCCAATCAGATCAGAGCATATCAGTGATGACCTCACACCTACATTTTTCTACTAATTTCTGCTTCTCCTATGGATATGAGCTTGTCATTTTCCAACTTGTACCAATGTACACAACTTCAGTACAGTCTTTATTAAGAACGGTCCTGGGGAACTTAATGATTTTCGTAAAATTGCACATCCGTCAATGTGGTTGTATTTGATCACATATATGTATGCTATAATTTGCTTTCTTCGCACTTCAGCCCGCATACTTCTTCGACGCCGGCGATTTGATCTCATCTCCAATGAACCTATCAACCCCCGTTTGCTCAATGTGCAAAATATAGTTGTATATTACTCTGCCTTTCTCTCTTTTCCTGTACATTATCATCTCCCTTTGTATCTTCACCTAGAGTTGCACTGTGCTATATATTCGTCCTCCAGATCACTTCGCTCAAATAATCAGTTCCTGCTACACATTCTTCGTCATCATTCGAATTTTGGCCTGCGTTCCTGTCTCATTTCTATGCCTTTTATTTCCAAATAAACTTCGTTGTCAGACTAACCTCACTACCTTTAAATTCATGTTTTGCACCGTTTTACTGAGAAACCAGGCCTTGCAGCTAAGCTAGCAATGTGATCCGAATTTTTTTATTGTTCCAACGTTGGCTACGTGCTGTGGAATTCAGTCACATCATTTTTTAACTTTTTTATTTCATTGGACTTATAAGCGACCTGTTTACAGGAGACTCTTAAAAATTAATAAATTTATCTATCAGTAAGATTGTAGTGTTATCTGAAGTGTTATTTAAATTGTAGTGTTATTTTAAGTATTCAACGGATATTAGAAATAGAAATACAAATTTCGTTATTTAAAGGAGATTTGGTAAATGCAAGAGAACAGCATAACAATGGTTTCACTACCCTCGGCAACAGAACGCAAGTACATATTCCACATCACAAAAATGTAGCCTGCTTAGAGGCGACTGAGCAAAAAGACGAGAGTCGTGTTTGTAGTAAAGGCAACCGGTATCACTTGCAGGCTAATCTTTGTTTATAATTTGCAATTTATTTAAAGATCCCAAGTTGTTTTTGACAAAAGTTATGGTGCAGTCGAATCAGATTCCAAACGTTGATCCCAGGTGAAGTGCGAAATTCCTTGCAGGCTAATGAACCCTGCTACCGATGTTGCACTGGATAAAGATCAAGCAATCTTACCAACCGAATAAATGATATATAAATAGTTTTATTTTGGATGTAATCCAAAATAAAACAGATGCCTCCAAATATTTTGTGCTGATACCTTGTTAAACAGATGATGCACATTCGTGTCGAAAATAACTTACAAAGTTATTAGTTATTATAAAATAATAGTGATTTTTCTTCATCATTAGTAGTAAACATATTTTTGGTCCAAAAACTTCAACCTATGTATTAATGAGCATGTGTCGAGCATACGTGTAAAGCTATCAGAGAGATCATTCGAATATATTTGTAATTCGACCCGTTTTGTATACAAACGGATATTTGGCTTTGTATGCTTCTAAACTGTTCCAGTAAATGTTGTTACAGTTAGCAGAACAGACTAAGAATTCATTACCAGATATATGCATAGGTAATTTCCCTCTCATCCTAGTAATTTGTATGCTGACAACAAATTTGTTTTGTATTTTCTAAGAGTCGTAATCAGTAACATTATATCAAATTAGTAGCTGTCTCTTTCATGCACACCTATTGAGTGCCATTATGCGCAAAGCAATTAGCTAAAAACAGGTAAAAGGTTACCATAATCTCTCGAATAAAAGCGTACAAATTCCATGTTCTATTCTGTCTAACAACAAACTCCTAAGCAATTTACAAAACATTCAATTTCTTGAACTTTACAGAATATGGCCGAACTTTGCCCACGTTGTGATAAACCAGTCTACTTTGCCGAGGAGCGATCAGTTGGAGGAAGAAAATGGCATGCCACATGCTACAAATGTGGACTTTGCAAGCGAATGCTCGAATCTACTACACTGGCCGTTTTTGAAAATAACATATTTTGCAAGCACTGCTACATGAGAAAGTACGGACCGAAAGGATATGGATTTGGAGTTGGTGCCGGGGTACTTGGTATGGATATTGGTGAACATCTCGGAAATGTAGAAAGTACAATGACCAATAAGCCTCATGATGCCGTTCCGTCAGGAGCTGCAATGATGGAAGACAATCAAGGAGATGAGGAATAATAGATAAACTCTCACATATAGCTATCTTTTAAGAACCATATTTGTTAGAACAATATCATTGTAGAGAAATAACTTTATAATTGTGTTCTCGGGATTATTTCTTCAAAGCAATTTTGAGTTAAATATTTACTGTATTAAAAGTAAATAGGCTGTTTCTGCTAAATATAAAATAAAATATTATTAAGATATAAAATAGATGTAATCTATTATATTTGCATATTTGTTAAATCGATTTTATATTTGCAAAATAATATTAATTTTCCAAATAATTTTATAATTTATTTTATATTAAGCAAATATTACATTATTAATATTTAGAATTATTCATTTGATTTGTGTAACTACTAGATGTGTATAGCAACGTTTAGTGAAGCAATATTTTTTCAAATTATTATTATATATTATATATAATGCAATGTTTTATTAAATAATGCATTGCTATTTTTTGTATTTTATCTAAATGGCATAAATTTTGATTTGAATTTATAATTTAATTCAATTATTGACTATTTTTAATAATATTCTGAAATAAACATTATAAAAAATAAATAACTATTTCGTAATTTCTTTATGCTTAATAATTACTTAAATAAGTTATATATTAATAAATGTTATTACATATTTATATTTAGTTATTTTACATATATTACTGTTATCTATTTTAAGTTATGTATTTGAATTTAAAAACTACAATTATAATTAACTAAATTTTATTACGTTAATCACATTTTAGTATCATTTTTTTAAATTGAAAATTATCAAGTTTTGATGTATTTACAGAGGAAATAACCTATTTCCAAATAAAATCGCAATTACTATGCATTTTCGGATTTCGTTAGAGTCTTTAGTGGATAAACAAAAATTAAAACATTATAACGTATTAATTCATACCAGATTCCTATTATCGTTATTTTAATATAGAGTAATATATCGACTAAATTATCACAAAAATGTTTAAAAAAAATAAAATATTTACGTTTTTAACCTTTGACTTATAGCTTTGGCTTCTGAATAAAATTTCGGTTTTTATAATAAAGTATCATCATAATCATAAAGACTCGTTTAAATAATAAAATATGTGCTGTATATATTTGTTTATTAATTTAAACAAAATTAGTAAATCAATAAATTAATTTGTTAATTTAAATTAATAAATTAATGAGCTTAATTAGGCATCCTACACGACAAAAATAAAATATAATCGGTTTGTTCAAAAATCTCTATAAAGCAAACTTTTGCTGAAGGTATAAAATATATTTTGTTTGATCTTTCACGAATAGGAAAGATTGAGTGAATTCATTGCCACTCAAATGTAATTCTCCCAGTTTTTCAAATTTATTTATAAAATCATATCGTATTTTATTATATACATATTCATAAGAAGTACAATTTTATTGTCTAATTTGGAAATTTTTTGAAATCACTGGTAATTAAATATAGTTTAGATTGATATAGTAATAATTAATTATCATTTTGATTCGATACTAAACTATACTCTAAAGCATCTTATACTCTGACTCCACGGTAAACTATCTAGTATTTCGTCTATAGTAAATTTCAAGAGGAATAAAATCCATAGTCAAGGTATAAATGTTTTCAAGCATTTCTGATAGCCTTTTGGTGTTTCAGTAGTGATGATAAACTTTACTTGCATTTTAATTTTGATTTAAAATATTTAAACTTGAACATATATATTAGATATTATATATTAATAATATAATATATTATAATATTATATATTATAATATTATAATATAAAATTATTATAATATTATATATAATATTGAAAATATATATTATGCAAATATACTCTGTTGATTTTGATTTATCATATTTATTATATTTATCAAAATTATAATTACTTGCACAAGAAGTCTTTTTATATGTATTGACATTTGAATTTTTGTGGAATTTATCAGCATTGCAATGCTTAAACAAATCGCACAGTCTCATTGATAAATCATAGTGGAAAGCGCGACATTTCGGTGTAATTGTGCAAACCCATTTACAATCATCAACACCTTCGTTAACTAACGATTTTATCAGCTCTGTGCAGTCATATTTTCTCCCACGCGATACTGAGTATCTGTAGCATCTTTTTGCTTTAAAACTTTCTAAAATATAACTTAATGGTAACATTAGAAGATAAGTGACACTTAGAAACCTAGATTTTTTCATTTTAATTTTAAATGTTTAAATCATATTGATTTATTAATATAAAATAATTTTGACTAAATTTTATTTCTGTCTTGGTCTGCATTTTCAGATCTGATAATGAATGCATTTATATTTGAAAATTAATTAAAAATTAATTAATAAACTACTAACCCTTAAAAATAGTGATCTTATAAAGGAAAACATTTATTAACTTGGATGTATACATCGATTAACCATTTTTATTACAGGACCGAGTTTATAAGGTTATAATAAGTTAATGGAATTTATCGAAATTGAAAATTATAAGATTTTATTACAGAAGAAATGACCAAATAAAAACGTCATTAGCATGAATTAGATATCTCGCTGTAATGTTAATAAAATATGTTCTTCCTATTTTTTAAATTTCCATAAATTTGATTTTAAATTCCATTCCGCCATATTTTCATAATATGGCGGAATGTTTTCAGCTGATTACAAAGAATTTTGTAATCAGCTGAATTACAAAATTACAAAATTACATCATATGAACTCAGCGGTATTTTAAAACTCATAAGAGTTTTAAAATACCAATTGTGCAAACCCATAAGAGTTTTAAAATACCAATATATTTTAAAATATTAAAACTCATAAGAGTTTTAAAATACCAATATATTTGTAAATACCTAGCTGTGATGTCAATATGAATGTAAAATTATACAATTTGTAAATTTAAATATGATGCACCTGTGTTATCTCAAGACTTTCTTTTTTCCAATATCACATTTCCTGGAACAAAGACCAAAATTTCTCAAACTCCTTTTATTACAACTTCCTGTTATTGTGCACCACGATTGGGCCATCAGGCGCGTAGTAGATCCTGAATGGCTTAATCGTAATGCGTCGAGTTAGTGTTTGCTGGGCTAGCATATTTATCTGTATGATGTTTATCACTAATGATATGGCATTTCAAAACCTTTTTTATCTGAACTTTTTTATTATTATATATTTTATTAAAACATTTATTTATTTTAATTTAAAATAATTATTGTATGGTAACAATGACTGTAGAGGTATATAAACTTAAAATTACGAAACAAAATATAGATGACTAATGACTATTTTTGCAATTAACCCAAAAATAGGTAGATATCCAAATTGGAGGTAAAACCTTCCCCTGCTAACGCTGACTTAATTTGAAATTAGAAATGATTTCTTACTCTGAATTTCAATAAGGCAGACGAGTCGAATGGTGGTTAGTCAACATTAAAATGATTGAAGCGTGAAACGTAGGTATTGGATAAGTATCTGATGAGGTCGACCAATACTGAAATGTAGCGTACTGCTGTTAACTTATAGATTGGATTAAAGCAAAGTAATGTCATCAAAAATTTAAATTGTATGAATGAAAATATTGATAACCTCGTTGTTGAAGTTCAAAATAAATATTCTCATCAATTAGATATTTTATAAAGCTGTTTTTACTTGATGGCTGCTGTTGGATTATAGATAAAATGAAAGCAATGTGCATTATAGAAATAATCATCAAAATTTCAATGTAACACTGATTGAAATGCATATTAAGTTAAACTTTATATATATTGATGTGCATATTTCATGTTTTTTTATTTCATATTTTTAATGTGCAGGTTATCATCACTTACTTATTTTAATTTAAAATAATAATCGTGTGGCAAACTAACCTAGATGGCCAAAACAAATCAGAAATAATATAGGCAGCATGCTAAAGTATGATAAAATACAAGTCGAAATTTTTTATTGGGATTTAGCGCCAACTTTTTAGTTTGTCATAATCAGCTCATAATCAAATTTATCATAATCAGTTCATTTATTTTATTTATCGAAACATTTTACTCGATATTTTCAAGTAAAATACTTTTATATACGCACTTTCTATTGGTAAATTGAAGCTTACTACATATATTTCCATGAAATATATTTTCCTTATAATGCTCAGAATTGTTTTTAATAAAAATATATTACTTGCAAATAATAAAATACTGATTAAATATTTCATTAATATATATTTTTAAATAATTCATTAAAAAATAATGAATTGTATTTCCGCTTTAAAATTTATAGGGCAAAACCTCGGCTAAATGTAACTGAATTAAATAAAATGTAAATTTTATGCTTTAAAATATTATAGAATTTTGTAAAAGGATTTTGTAATATTGTCAAATATTACAAAATATCCACTTTCAGAAAAAATGATCTGAATAATTTCAAATAAATGACATGGCTTTAATGCAAAAAAAACACTTTAATAGAGCTCTTTCAGTTGTCATAAAGCTTAAATACATCTAAGATAAACATTTGGAAAACTTATATATTAGATAAAATTAAAAATAAAATGAAAATAACAAACAATTATAAAAGGAAAGTTAAAATTAATAAAGATATGTATACCGAACTTACTAAATTAAAGAATAGCTATATAATAACAACTATTGATAAAGCTAGCAATAACTTTGTCTTCATATGCAAAAAGCTTTATTATGATATACTAATGAAAGAGTTTAATTCTAATGATTTAAATGTAAATCCAACAGATAAACGTAGTGAGTTAAGTTTAGAAACAATTATTACAAGTCACTGTTCTATAATGAATAAAAAGGGTATAAAAATTAAATCAGATAATAAAACTATACCTATATTATATTGGAATCCAAAATTACATAAAAATCCAATAAAACCTAGTTTCATATGTAGTGCGTGTAAATGTACATTAAAACAACTATCGGTTTATATGAATCAAATACTTAAAGTAATTCAAGCATACTTCTAAAAATATTGTAGGATAATCGAAATTAATACTGGTATAAAACACTATTTATTAAGATTAGGCCTTCCTACATGTACTCCATACATATGTCATGGTGGAGCGTCTGTTGACGAGTTAGGACAACCCGGATTAGCATGCAGAATTTTGAGAGGCAGATTCCCCTAACACGCGGAAATAAATTCAGTGATAAGCAGAGTCCTCAACACCGTCAACGCCCCAAACATTCTAAACTCATCCAATGTATGCAGATCGGACGGTCGACGTCCTGACGAGTCACCATTTTCCCTTGGCGCGAAAGGAAATGTTTGATGAGGGCGCCACCTGCGTGGACACCCTCGCAGCCAGCAATGTTAGGAATGCAGTTAGAGGAGCGGGCGAAGCAGCTTCATATGCCGAAGAAAGCAAACGGCTGAAATATGCCGACTTGACCATGTCCCACATATTTTGCTCTTTTGGAGTAGAGACTTATGGATCACCGGGCTCTTCCGCTTTAGCTCTGGTTAAGGAGGTAGGAAAAAGATTATAGCACGTTACCGGGGATTCACGTGCTACTTCATATCTTCTCCCAAACGTAAGCATCGCCATCCAACGTGGAAATGCTATCAGCATTATGTCGACGGCTCAAAAGGGAAGGAACATGGTAGGTTGGTGGTAGCAGCCAGCCCTCTGAAGGAATGACATTTCTCTACGAAGAAGACAAACGTTCTCCTGTATTTATCGTTTTTTAATATTATTTATGTACAAACATAATAAATTAAAAACTATTTCAGTATTAAAACTATTTTAGTATCAAACAATTATTACAAATCACTGTTCTATAATGGAAAAAAGGGTATAAAGGTTGAATCAGATAATAAATCTATACCTATATTATATTAGAATCCCAAATTACATAAAAATCCAATAAAACCTAGGTTCATATGTCGTGCGTTTAAATGTACATTAAAACCACTATGTTTATATGAATAAAATACTTAAAGTAATTAAAGCACATTTTAAAAAATATTGCAAGGTAATTGAAATTAATACTGGTATAAAACACTATTTCAGTATTAATTCTACAGAAGAATTTTTAGAACAGACAAAAGGAATAAATTTTCAGAATATAAATACGTACGATTTTAGTACGCTTTATACAAATCTAGATTTAGTAGATATTAAAGAAGCGTTAGTAAAATTAATTAATCTTATATTCGGAAAAAGATATACATATATATGTTATAATAATTATAACGCATATCTAACAAAAATTAAACCATCAAGTAAATATAAATATATGGATAAAATTGAATTAATAGAATCCTTAAATATTTTGATAAATCAAAATTATTAAAAAGTAGGGACATCTATATTTAGACAAGTAAAAGGTGTTTCAATGTTAGGTAATAGTAGCCCAATTATAGCTGACTTGTTTTTAAGCTGTATAGAATATGAATTTGTTCATAAGTGTGTAAAAACTAAATCTAAACAATAAAAATATATGAATTATATGTTTTCATACATTGATGATATATGTGTATTTAATTCTAATAATTTTTATTCAATTGGTGAACGAATTTATCCAGAAATTGACTTACAAAGTCAATTTCCTCATTGTATTTCATTTTTACCTGTAAATATATAATTAAGACTCAGTTTCGGAAATGCTGAACTGTTCGCTGTGAATCTGCGTTCCATTTTCTAGAATGTACATGACTTGTTATACCAAGCCATACACAAATTTAGAATTTCGTATTTGGCTCCAATATTATTTATCCGATTTAGTTAAATACATTGTAAACGACTCTACTTTGTATGTTAACCGAACATGTCCGTATACTTATCTGGGTAAGGCACGCTAAAAGTTCTCTTCCTGTTTCCGCAATTTCAAAATCTCAGCTAAGTTCGCATTTATTGCTATATCAAGGATGATGACATTTTCAAAATTATACTTTAACTCTACTATAACTCTATAAATAATTGATCATTCGCACACGAATCATAATGCATATATTTTAAATATGTCCACACGTTCCGCAAATATGTTATTTTGTTAGCCCGTGGATTTTGAATTTTTATCAGCTTTCTTCGGATGAACAAAACGTTTTTTTTGTTATAGTCATTTTTTATTATGCACTTTCTCGTCGCTCTGTAAATATTTTTTTAAATACAATCTCCTACATTAATATTCTCAGTTTTTCTAAAGGATTTATCTTGTATGGCACCTGTATTAAATAATTCTGAACATCTTGATTTGTAATTTAAATCGGTTCGTCTATAAAATAGTTTGCTAAAGAGCAAAACTAATCTCGAGCTACAGATGAAATCTATAAATTGACTTTTTCAATTTGCTTTCACAGTTTTAAGCGAACTGTTTACAATTTTATTAATTATATATTATATTAAGTATTTATTCGGTAAGATACGCTTTAAAAACTATTAGCTAGTTTCAAATATATTGAATATATTCAATATATTATATTATATATTATATTTAAATATATTACGTCGACAATCTGAAAATCTAATATTATTTCCTGTATAAATGGCGTAATATTTAACCGAATCAAATAAATTACATTCGCTTCTGACAACTAAATTGTAAAAACTAAATATCATAAAAGTCAAACCCAAATATTGTCTTTTTTGACTAATTTTCAATTACTTTTTTAAGAGAATTTTCTTACAACATCAACGATGTATGAATATCACAATTATGAACGAAGTATAAACGTTGTTCGTAGTTTGGTTGCGAAAAATTCGAATATAATTTCCTGAGCATCTCAATTTTTCAGTTTCCACAGTTTTAAGCGAACTTGCGAACAAGTTTTAATCCCATCTTCTGATCAATGTAATTATTAATAAAATTATCATAAGTTAACAAGCTTTTTTTGACAATAAACCCAAAACAATTCAAGATGAAATTAATCGATCAAAAACATTAAAGCATTATTATTAAAGCAACATTATTTTATTAAAATAAAATATTATTTGCATTATGAATTTAAATAATTATTAATTAAGCTAGATAAAGCTAGGCAGCTATGTTGAGAATTATTTTGAAAAAATTAACATACTCATTAAATAATTATTAATAATTAAAAGATTAAACTGATTATCTTATTATAATGAATAATTTCAGTAATCATGTGGTCACTATTTTAAGAAAAATTATGATCCATGACTCATAGATCATTTCATTTATAATAAAGATCGATCCCTACATATTGCTACTCCTCTTCTTTGGAATTCCCTACCTGATCATCTACGATTATTTTGTAATGAATTATCTGTAAAAAATAAACCTTAATTTTAAAATCGACGGGTTTGTTGAAAAACAATAATTTTTTCAAGTTTTTTTTTCATTCAGAAACGGAATTATCAAATATTAAAATTTTCGTAATGTTTATCATCAAATATTTTTATTAATTACTTTCTAGATATCATTTGTTGAAGTTGCATAATGATAAAATTACATCATAAGATACTATCTATGAGATACTTATAAACTCAAAGTTTTAATTAAAATTGATTTACCAATTTATTATTAAATCTAAATTGTTAGAATTTTGATATTCCGAGAGTATTTTAAACAGCTAATGGATGAACTGGGCAATAAATTAAATCCTACTATTTGATGTTAAATGAATTCAGTTGTAAATTTGCATCATTTGAACTCGAGATTTTAATTAAAATTGATTTGTTTATTAATTTACTAATTTATACATGTAATGCTAGGAATCATTTTTGTTATTTTTGTAATTCTATGTATTTAATTCAGGACTTCAAGATAGCAAATAAGCACAAGATAAAGAAACTTATTATTTCATGACTATTTTATTATTTAAATAATAAAATTACATCATAAGATTAAAGTTATGATAAATATAAATATCATCTATTTTTAAATTTAGCTTATTTTAATTCCATATTTTAATAACCGACTTGTCTACATAACATAATGATTAAAAATATAGAAAGATTAAAGTTATGATAAATATAAATATCATCTATTTTTAAATTTAGCTTATTTGAATTCCATATTTTAATAACCGACTTGTCTACATAACATAATGATTAAAAATATAGAAGATTATGATAAATAATAAGTTTATGATAAATATAAATATCATCTATTTTTAAATTTAGCTTATTTGAATTCCATATTTTAATAACCGACTTGTCTACATAACATAATGATTAAAAATATAGAAGATTATGATAAATAATAAGTTTATGATAAATATAAATATCATGTATTTTTAAATTTAGCTTATTAAGGCTCCATATTTTAATAACTGACTTGTCTACATAACATAATGATTACAAATATAGAAGATTATGATAAATAATAAGTTTATGATAAATATAAATATCATGTATTTTTAAATTTAGCTTATTAAGGCTCCATATTTTAATAACTGACTTGTCTACATAACATAATTGATTACAAATATAGAAAGCAATTAGCACTGGAATTTTTGTTTTTAAACATCGCGTTCGTTTTCGTCTGCTTTGTCTAACTTATCGCCTTCTCCATTGTAATTATGCTTCTTATCTCTATCCGCCAACTTAAAGTGAACCGCGCTCTCTTTCTACTCACCTACGTTACTGTGCTTCTCTTCTGATACACGTACCTCTTCACTCAACCAACTTCAGTCGTCGATCCCTACATATTGCTACTCCTCTTCTTTGGAATTTCCTACCTGATCATCCGCGATCTTAATTCTCACTCCAATTGTTCAAAAAACAACTAAAATCGATGCTACTAAACGCGTAAAGTTTTTCAATGTTTTTTTTGCTGATTGAAAGCACACAGTCTGATTGCATTTGCCACATAAAGAAAGCTTTCTTTAATTTGCAGTGCAACAATAAAAGATTATATTTTAGGCCTTTTACGATCAACAATTTTGGCAATACTCGTAGGCTGTTGTTGCCTTTAATTTGAGTAAGTTAGAATAAAGTTTGATAATAATTGGAAAATTTAATAATTGAAAAATCATATGATAAATGTTTATTTGATTATACACAATTACCGATGATAACAATATTAATAATAAACAAGTATCGTAGATAACTGTTTATTAGATAACAAAATTTGTGAATATAATTGAAAAATCATATTTTTATTATTTACAGATTCAATTTTTATTATCAAATAATTAATTACTGTTGAGAAATGTTTATTTGAATATACGTAATTACCTATGATAACGATATTAATGATAATGAACAAGTATCGTAGATAACTGTTTATTAGATAAAAAATTTGTTAATATAATTGAAAAATCATATGGTAATTATTTACAAATTCAATTTTTATTTTCTAATAATTAATTGACGTTGATAAATGATTATTTGATTATACACAATTACCTATGATCACTTATTGATAATAAAAACGTATTGTCGATAACTGTTTATTAGATAATGAAATTTGTGTAAATATAATTGAAAAATCATATGCTAATTATTTACTGATTTAATTTTTATTATCTAATAATTAATTAATGTTGATAAATGTTTATTTGATTATATGCAATTACGGATGATAACAATATTAATGATAATAAACAGGTACCGTAGATAACTGTTTTTAGATAATAAAATTTGTGTAAATATAATTGAAAAATCATATGTTAATTATTTACAGATTCAATTTTTTTATCTAATAATTGATTGATGTTGATAAATGTTTATTTGATTATACGTAATTACCTATGATAACGATATTAATGATAATGAACAAGTATCGTAGATAACTGTTTATTAGATAAAAAATTTGTTAATATAATTGAAAAATCATATGTTAATTATTTACAAATTCAATTTTTATTATCTAATAATTAATTAATGTTGATAAATGTTTATTTAATTATATGCAATTACGGATGATAACTTATTAATAATAGAAACGTATTGTCGATAACTGTTTATTAGATAATGAAATTTGTATAAATATAATTGAAAAATCATATGCTAATTATTTACTGATTTAATTTTTATTATCTAATAATTAATTAATGTTGATAAATGTTTATTTGATTATACGTAATTACCTATGATAACGATATTAATGATAATGAACAAGTATCGTAGATAACTGTTTATTAGATAAAAAATTTGTTAATATAATTGAAAAATCATATGTTAATTATTTACAAATTCAATTTTTATTATCTAATAATTAATTAATGTTGATAAATGTTTATTTAATTATACACAATTACCGATAATAACTTATTAATAATAGAAACGTATTGTCGATAACTGTTTATTAGATAAAAAAATTGTGTAAATATAATTAAAAAATCATATGTTAATTATTTACCGATTCAATTTTTATTATCTAATAATTAATTAATGTTGATAAATGTTTATTTGATTATACACAATTTCCTATGATCACTTATTGATAATAAACAAGTATCGTAGATAACTGTTTATTAGATAAAAAATTTGTTAATATAATTGAAAAATCATATGTTAATTATTTACAAATTCAATTTTTATTATCTAATAATTAATTAATGTTGATAAATGTTTATTTAATTATATGCAATTACGGATGATAACTTATTAATAATAGAAACGTATTGTCGATAACTGTTTATTAGATAAAAAAAATTGTGTAAATATAATTAAAAAATCATATGTTAATTATTTACAAATTCAATTTTTATTATCTAATAATTAATTAATGTTGATAAATGTTTATTTGATTATACGTAATTACCTATGATAACGATATTAATGATAATGAACAAGTATCGTAGATAACTGTTTATTAGATAAAAAATTTGTTAATATAATTGAAAAATCATATGGTAATTATTTACAGATTCAATTTTTATTTTCTAATAATTAATTGACGTTGATAAATGGTTATTTGATGATACACAATTACCTATGATCACTTATTGATAATAAAAACGTATTGTCGATAACTGTTTATTAGATAATGAAATTTGTGTATATAAAATTAAAAAATCATATGCTAATTATTTACTGATTTAATTTTTATTATCTAATAATTAATGATGTTCATAAATGTTTATTTGATTATACGCAATTACGGATGATAACAATATTAATGATAAACAAGTATCGTGGAATATTCCTCGGACTTTCCTACCCGATCATCTGCGATCATCATTCTCTCTCTAATTGTTCAAAAAACAGCTACAAAAAACAGTTACTAAACGAGTAACTTTTTTAAATCTGTTTCGTTCTTTGTGGGTTGTAAGCACACAGTCTGTGTGCATTTGCCACATAAAAAAGTTTTTTTTTTGTTTTGTAAAAGACTTATTATTTATTTTGATAATTCAACAGTTGTATTATTTTTTGCTGACTATTTTATTCTGCACGTTGCTTTTATTCTATACTATATGGCCAACCACAGTACACTCCATTTCAGTATTAGTGAACCTCATCAACTACTGAGCCAATACCTACGTTTCACCATTCGGTCCTTTCAAATGTTGACTGACGATCACTCGACTCGTTTGCTTTTATTGGCAATTAGATTAATGAAAAAGACTTTCGTCTTACAGTTTGCAAATTTAATTGAAATCATTTCTGATTTAAAATTAAATCTGCGTTGGTAGGGGAACGTGCTACCTTCAATTTGAAAAACTACCTATTTTGCAATTGTAATTTTAAACTAGTCATATATAGTTTGTTTTACTTGTACAGTTGTGAAACGTGAAATAAAAATGGCTACCTCTAATTAATGATAAAAAATACATTATATTTTTGTATTTAGATTATGATAAATTAGATTACGATAATAACTATTTTACTATTAACATATCAAATTCAGATTCTTTATAGTTATAGCTAAACGTTCTTAATTATCTTAACATATTAAATTTTAAGCTAAACAGTAGCATTTTTAATTTGTTAAGTTACGCGTAAATATATCCCAAGCATAAAAGCCTAATTTCGAACAAAAGCAACAAATAACTTCAGAACTTTACAATTTCCGAAGCGGCTAAGAATTTTCAAAAAAATTTCATTTTTTTTTAATTTGTTTATCAGATTTCAAAGAAGCTGCAAAATAAGACTGATTTGATTTTTTTAAATTTTATTTATTTAATAGCAAATTGGAAACGAAAAATTTCTGTAATACATCTTCCTTTCGGTAAATAATTTAATAAAATCCAAAGTTCAATCTGATAATTCTGCTGTTCGCTGCTCTGCGCTTACATCTTCGTCCTCACCATTGCTAGTTCCCTCTTGAACTTCGATCTTAGTTGTTGTATAAATGTTGTTTAATATCGAACAGCTAAATCCAACATAAAGTTGTTTCAGGCCTGTTTTATTCGGTATTATATTTGTTTGATATACGGTGACTTCAAGAGGTCTAAGAGCTCTTTCTAAGATGATTGTCCTAGGCGTTCCGATGCCTTCGATATGCAATGTACAATTTTGTAACAGACGTTTAAGTGGGTTGGATATCTGGATTTTTATCGGAAACGAATGTTCTACGTACGCAGTTTTGCTTTTGTCCGGTACTAATTTAATCATGTCGTAGCATTCAAAGTCAAAATCACAAATGACTGGTCTAGTTTGTCCTGTTTCAACAACATAAAGTTGTGAGAATATTTTCAGTAGATGATAAGGCCTTATTTTGTCTGAATAATCTTCGGCCCTAATCTTCATATGAAATTGACGTTCTTCTTTTGTATTAAGAATTACAGCATCACCACGGAGCTCTTTACATTCGGAAATTAGTCTTCCGTCAATTGTCGAAAAGTATGAGTTCATATAAAATTCACAAGTTCTTGTCTCATTCGATTGATTGTGTACAGTCCATGTAAGAACAACAGTGTCTCCATGGCTAGACTCTTGCATTATATATACTTTTGATTGAACATCATCAGAGTGAAATAACTTGTAATTTTCAATTAAGCGCAAACGTCTCTCTTCAATAAAGGGACTATTATTTAGTTCCGATTCTCCATCTTTATAAGTGTTTGTTATATCTACATATTGATTATTGTTTACTGATTTTGTAACAAATTTATGAGCGAGATAATCGTCTTCAATTAAAATAGGAACCATGTCACCATTTCTTTCTGCGATCCAATGAACCAAATAATTGTTAATCATTGCAAAAAATAGATGACCATCCGCCAGAAACGCAGCATCTCCTTTCTTGATTGCCTTCACCGGATAGGGTCCAAGCCGATATAAGCTTTCACTTGCAGATACACCCATGCTGTCTACAATTTGCCATCCATTCAATTCGGCAGGAATATCATCTCTTTTAAACCACATTTCGTTCCATGTGTGATTTATGTTGATAACATCTTTATTTAACTGTGTAACGGGCCTATGATTTCTGTCCCAGTGAATATCAACAGTACTGCAAAGATCGGAGTCATGAACCGTATTGAATGCGGTCACAACTCTACAAGGTATACCTAGTGATCTCGCAAGCGTACAAAAAACCGCGGAAAAAGTCCACGAGCATCCATATCGCACGGGCTGCCCTCTTTGTTCCATAAATTTTTTCGCGATTTTCACACTTCCAATCCACTCATTCGGATCAAAACCTTGTCGAGCTGATGATCCGTATTTGGTCGACTCAAGCATCCCGCGATCGCCTCCGTTAATCATTGCGGCTAGTGATCTTAATATTTGGTAAACATTTCCACGGCTTTCATATGGAAGATTCGCCCTTTCGATAAGCCAAAGAGCGATGTCTAAACATGGAAATTGAAATTGTCCGAAATACCACGCTCTAGGTACAATATATTGTGCAGTACCCAGGTAAACAAGACCGTCCTCATTAAGCACGTATTCATTGACGTCATCCACGCCTTCCATATAACATGAATCATCTTTACAAAATGGATTTAAAATCAATGGAACATCCTCAGCATATCTAAATAGACATGGTTTCTCATTACGGTACTGAGTTTCCAAATATACTTTATATCGACCAATAAGAGCGGTGCTAGATGTATTTACTTCGATTTTGACGATGTTCTTACCATTAGAACTGTCAACAGTCGCTTTAACAAAATCCGCCTTCCATCCAGAAACAAGCGATTGCGTTCCATTTACAGGTATTCTTATGTGAGTTCCTTTTGATATCAACGATTGACTGCCTAATGTGAACTGTAAGGTCAGAATGTAATTAGTAGGATCAAAGGGCTTGTCAAATCGCACACTTATGTAAAATGGTTGTCCTCTCCGAAGTATGAGATAAGGATAGTCGTACTCAGCAGTGCGATGGGCTTCTCTGTTTTCCTTGAGTAGAAAATTAATTTCTAGTGGAACTAATTTGTTTGCAGACGATTGGTCATCAACGATGGCACTCTGATCCGCAGAAATAACTTCCATATCTTGCGGTACATCGTATGCAGTTAATTGTTGCTGTGTGGCTGGTATCCCTGATGTTGTTGCTGCCATAGGTGCTTTGAACGTGAATCCGGAATTTGGTAGCGTTCTTCCTGCTATAGACTGCTCTCCACTTACTGAAGAAGTTCCTGAATGCTTCGGTTGCTGTTGATGAATCGATGTATACATGTCAGACATAATAGCGGCACTTGGAGGATCGTATATGTTTACTGGATTTGATAATATCTGACTTTGCCGCATGGAATGTATTCCTTGTTGTGTTTTAGATTGAACTGAACTATTTGACTGAGGTTGTATCGGTTGATTAACAGGTGGCTGATTACGAAATAAGTGTTTATTATGTGACGAATGATCAATTCTACTGGTTTTCGAAGCTGATTGATTTACGCGATGATCATTTTGATACATTTTAGATCCAGTATAACCTTTTAGAAGTTCTTTCTCCTCTGTTGTAACCGGTTGTTTTGATGTAACCTGTTGTACTACTGTAGAGTAACGAAAGAACAAAATATATCTTTTTAAGAAGTGTTTCCTTTTTCAAATTATTTTTCCAACCAACACACGCAGCCAAAGCAACTAATCAATACCTATATATATTTTGACATTTCCTAAGATGTAGACAATGTCGAGCAAACTGTGTGAACGGTATATATGCTCCTGCACCTGGATAAAATTTAATTTTCGCCCGTGTTTTCTAGCTTGCTTTCTATACTTTTTATTTTGTTTTTGAAATTCTAATGTTCAAATTAAAGTAAACACATAAAACAGCACAAAGGGAGGTAAGTTTTGTAAAGCAAAGAAAAATATTTACTGTCGAGCCATGATAAATGTTTTCTTTTGATTTTTACTTATAACTTCTCATACTAGTTAAATGTCGCAACAAAAATGACTACTGTTGAATGGAGATCAAAATGGAGAAACATTGCTCAATGTCGCATTTTCAAGCACGATCGAAAAATTACAAAAAGGCAGAGTTTAAGGTTTTCATTAAAGAGATATCAAAATATAAATATAATGCAGATATTCGTTGCGGTGTTTTGGAAATTCAGGCGAAAGACATTAAATTAATGATAACACACACCTTTTGAGAGAACAATACTTTTAATGCTACGTATCTACACCTGTTTTTAATCTATTCATGCAATCATACCTGCTTAAAAGAAGCTATTATAAATTGAAATTTATCAGCTTAATAATAGGAATAAAAGCTGATAGCAGCTATGTTCAGCTTTTCGGGTTTATTTAGATTGTTAGACCGAATTGAATACTAACTTTAAGAACAAATTTTAAAATTTATCGAATTTGTCAGTTGAACGTTTATTTATCTGACAAAATGAATAAATAACTTAATTAGTAAGATAATTATTCAAAACGGACATGAATTTAGTACATAATATAAAATACGCAAAATATATAATAAATCATATGTGAATTCATTTATTGTACATTTTGTTCAAAATGTCGTTAAATACGTTTTATGTGACTTTTTAATAATTTTAATAATTTTAATTAGCAGCTTAATTAATTTTAAAATTACACGACCTTATGAATGTTAGAATTCATAAGCTTTTATATAAAAATAAATTACAAATTTATTTACATAAATTTGTAAATTTATGTAAATAATTTATTTATTTACAATTTATTACAAAATTATTTGCATATTATTAATGTTTATAATAAATGTCCATTACCAATATTTTTGTAATATTTTTGATATTATAATATTAAAAATTTATTACAAATATATCACAAGTTTAATTTTTATACGACTTATTTTAGGGATCCTTCATATCAGTTTTATAGAGTCCTCACGATGATTAATTTATATCAAGACAACCTCAAGTTCACTGGCATTTAAAAAATGATGATTAATTATATTAAAGAAATATTATGAATCGCTTGGCGATTTACTACCTTTTATATATAAGTTAATTTAATTATATATAACTATTTAATGAGCTAATAAATGTTTATTAATAAATAGTATAATGTTTATATAATATATTATATATATTATAATATATTTATATATTATATTCATTTATATTTTTTATTTAATTAATAGTTGTGACTTTTCAATAATTTTTATATTAATTGGCAGCCTAATTAATTTTAAATATTGAAAATTAATATTCTTTTGTAAAATTTGCAAAAAAAAATACATTTTCTAAAATGGCAGTTTTGTCCTTTTATTCCCCAGTAGAAGATAATCTCTTTGCTGCTGGATTCATATATAAATTTTTTAAAGCATTTTATTCGATACTAAGTATAATGATCTTAACGACAAATAAAATTGGCACAATATAATAAAAATGTCACACCAAGCACAGTTGTATATAATAAAAAAAATGCCCAAAATAAAAAATATAAACGAAAACCTCATTAAAATAAGGATGATGTCGTATACAAAATAACGTTTGGAGGTTGTGATAAGATTTATATAGGTCAATCAGAGCAACGATTGTCTAAGCGTATTGACCAACACAAATATTCTATTAAAAATGAACAGGATCTGGGGTTGAAATAGACCACTCCTTGAACAACAACCATAGAATATACTTTGATAGATGTTAAGTGATTTCAATTGAAAACAATGTTTAGAAAAGAAAATACACGAAGCATTTATTAATGTAATAAATGTTCATTGCAAATATTTTTGTTAGTTAAACATTTTTATATAAATAATTATATATTATAAGTTATCATATTATAATATTACTCGTATAATGTATTATCAATAATAGATGATTGATAATATAGCATTTAGCTGACTAGAATGATTAGTTAGGATTAGGCAATGTCATTTTTGCAAAATTCAAAGTGAATAATGATTGAGTGATATAATTGATAAACATAATCTTTATTGATATAATCATCGACTACTCCATAAATGCAATCATTGATACATATGATACAAATGCAATTATTTATCAATGATCGCATTTATCATAAGGATCGAATATGTATCGCATTTACTCTTATTAGAATGTGATATTTTGACTATATCAATACAAATGACATTATAAATATAAGCAAAGATAATTGATTAATGATGCTAAGGGGTAATTATGCTAGCAAGTAACGGTTATTGGACATATAATCATTTAATTCTTTCTTAAAAATGTTCAAAATTAGTATAATATTTCTCCATAGCCTTCAATCAACATCATGTATTGCATTTTTAATAAATAAATCATGTGCCATTTCGATTTCCTAATTTTGTCAATCATTAAATATATCAGATCAGCTAACTGAGTATACATATTTTATATTATATATAATGAATATATTTAAATTAAAAATAATGATAAATAAAATAATTATAAACAGTAAATAATTATGTCAATTATCAATAGATGAATGAAATTACATTTATTCAACTTTTTATAAACCTAACTTGTTATTTATTTTGTATTAAATTGACTAATAACTCATGATAAATGAAGTGCTTTTAGTGCTCAATTACAGATATATTTAATTAACTAATAACTCACGATGAACAAAATAAAGTGCTTTAAAATCAATAAGATCAAAAATATATTGTAAAGTTATTTCGATAATCAAAGGAATAGTTAGTACTATCTAAATAATTAAATAATTACAATATATTAACATTTTAAATACATTAATATATCATGCGTTAATATGTTTTAGTATTATTAACCAGCATCCATATACAAGCGCGAAAACATATATTTTTAAAAATATAATAAAAAAATTTATTTAAAAATAATTAATTGCCAAAATGCGTAAAATAACATCATTAATAATTTTAAATGATAATGTTTATAGGCCATATGCAAACAAATAAAAATCAAGTATGACGTGAATCAAATAAACTACAACAGTTAATAAATTGTGTATTCGAACTTGACGATTTCTGCATCTGCCAATCCTTAAAAATCTTTCAGGTCGTGATTATTTTTCAAATTAAATTATTTTAAGGTCGTGATTGTTTTCCAAATTAAATATTCAATTGTAGTGTAAAGTGCAACCCTGAATTTAATGATCAACATATATTTAGTGAAGATGCCGAGTTAACAGTTACACCTTTAATAATTAAAGTTAGGCATTTAATAGTTAAAGGTTACCTTCAAATATCGTAGCAATATTCGATAATTATATTTGATAGATAAAACTTAATTCAGTAGTGATTTAGCATTTCTAATGTCATAGTTTATTAAGATAATGTTTCCAGGTATAACTTTAAGAAAATGTCATCACTTTTAAATATCACATTTTTAAATGATTGCCAAATTGAACAAAGTAGCAGCGTCATTATCAATTAAAAATACATTGAGATGAATTAATTTTTCTATTACAATTCCACAACATATTAACAGCAACCTAATCAAGACTTAAAGATATTAAAGTTAAATGAACACATTCACAAATGACGTGTAATCTGTTTATCGGTACGTTACAAATATCGCTGATCATTCCCAGTGATACAAACTACAATTGAATCCAGTAGAGCTTTCGCGTTCGTGATAATATCATTTAAGCAATGCTTACCGGACATCTCTTAATGAACAATTACCGATATACTTTTAAATATCCAAAACATAATTTCGTTTTAATATGCATATATAGCTGTAATTTTTAAATATCTTAAATCAGACCGTTTACTGAATGGCCAACATATTGATTTGAATGTTAACAGATAATTTCATCGAAAACAATAATGCTTACGGTTGTTTCTGGAATCCCTTGTAAATTGTTCGATATTTTATGTTGTTATAAATGTTTATTTCAATTTATTACTCTTTAGTAACCGTTAACAGTGATGTCAGCTGTTAACAGATCCCAATAAAAATATATTTATTTCCGTAACAAAAGAAGGGTATGCATAATAATTTCATTAATAAACATTATATATTATAGTATCTCAAAAATATTTTGAATCATTTTTAATGTTGTAAGAATCGAATTCCAATTATAAATTCAATAAAAAATATTTAATCGTTTCTTATGAATTACGATTTAATTTGTCAAAATTTAAGTTATTACGGTTCTTATCAAACATTTAACATAAAAATTAATCATTATAATAAATCAAATGAAGGTATACAACAAATTCATATTCTACAAAGCATATTATGTTAAAAAATATTTTTATTATAATTTTAATAACTCAATAAATTGTAAATATTTTAAGCTGGCTCTATATTGCTTGAGAACATTATAATTTGAGAATTACTTTAATGAAGGTTTATTTGGAAATAAACTTTAATGATTGCTTTATTTGGAAATGTTTCTAATTATCAAGCTGTACAAAACATGCATCAAATGAATGTTTAGAAAAAATAAATAAAATATAATATTAAATTATATTTTATTTTCAAAGCAATTTTATTTTTATGGCAGTAACATCGATAAAAATGCTGAGGTTAAAAATATTATAAAAGCGTTTTTTAAAATTTCCAACGAATAAACAACTATATTTTGTATTCATAACTGAATATATAGATTTTATTAATTAAATATATTAATACAACTACTGGTGACGATGCAAATCTGGAAGAATTATCTTCACTTTTTAGTATTCCACAACGACAGGAAAGTTTAAATCTGCGTGCTTTTTACAAACTTTGTCGAAAAGCTTAGCCCGGAACGCGCCCATCACATATGCATAGCTCCCAATGGGAAGGTATAGTTAACGTCGAAACGCCACATTGGAGGCTAAGCGTTTGTTGTGGGCGAATTCCGGGTTAAGCTTCCCCAGAAGGTTGTAAAACGCATGCAGGATATAACTTTCCTTTTCGTGTGTAATACTAAAAAGATAAAGTTAATTCTTTCGTAATTAAATATATTGTTTATAGTTTAGTTCTTTAAAATTAATTAAAATTTCAATTAATCAAAAAGATAAGCATACAAAATTAGCCGCGAAGTAATTAGGAAGTAAATAGAATCATATATATTTAAATAGATATGACATTTGTAGTTTGTAATAATTTGAAAAATAAAATAGAAATTACAAATTATCTGTTTTGTTATGAAAATTTAATAGAATTAAAATCAAACAAAGAAAATTAACTAACGAAATATGTATTATTTTAGTTAATGTTGACAAATAGCAAATTATCCAAAGTGCTATTAAATAATAGCGAATTAAGAGAGAGGTAGGTAGCAACCTAGCACATGGTTAAAATATGCTGTCATTCGTACCGTCAAACATTAAGACAAAGAGTTCTGAGCTGAGACTGAAACACCGCATAATCAATACAATGTAAATCAGTATATAGCGATGCTAGTATGATCAACATCATACTAAAACATGCCCAAAACAAAGCCACCCCCGGGAGATTTAGATATGCGCCTATTTAAAACCAGCTGCGAGAATAAAGCCTTAATAATCGGGGCATGTAAGTCGAGCAAGTTCATCTAGTATATCATGTAGTAGGATGGGTGTAACAGTTGACCGTAAACTACCAAGTTAAATTTGTAATAAAGGTAGCTGGACACCAAAAAGGTGTCCAGCTACCTCGAAAGGGCCTCGAAACGTACTCCATGCGAAACGAACAATGAAGGTAAAATGCCAGATTTATCTTATTCAAAAAGCACATAAAATACGAAATATTAAAATACTAATATAAAATTGTATCAAATAAATATAGTTAATTAATAAAATTATTAACCTAATTATATTAAGTGAATGAGTGCTAAAAGTAAAACACTAACCGTTAAAAAATCGTAGTATCTCGTCATATTGCATTGCGTTATCAAGGATTATTCGACGGTACATTTTTATTATCGCAGCTGCAATGAACACAGAAAAATTTTTGCATACGAGTTGATCAGCGGCCCATATTATTTCCCATAATAAAATAATATCTTCATAGGAAAACTCTTAAGCGACGAAATAAAATACAAATAATTAAATAATAAATAATAATTAATAAATAATATTAAAAATGTAATATTTTAAAATAAAACACTTAATATTACATTTATACTATCCTTAATACGTGACAGTTAAAGTAATTCTTAATACAAATAAAAATATTTAGATAAATAAAAATATAATTTAAATATATTTAGATAATATATTAAGACATTTAAAAGATGCCTTTTAAATACAAATGACATCATATATAAATATATAAAATAAATACATCATATAAATATATTTATTAAATATAGCCATATAAGTTCTTATTTGTGGATACGGCGATATTGATTGACTAGCGTAAATTGCAAAAAAAGGCGTGCATAAATGCACTTTAAATAAGCTATTCTAAACTAAAGTTCATTTAGATTGTAGTCTATTCCACATTTGAATGTCTTTCACATATATAACTTAGTTAACATATAATTTCTCTGTAATTTATGGAACACGAAATAACTAAGATCTCGGATAATCTAATAATTTGCTAAGGGAAAATTTGATTGACTGCTGCTTTATCAACATTAAACGCAGTCACGTTAACAAAACCAACCATAGTAAAACTAAAACTAAAACAACGAAGCTAAATAGGACTGTATGAAATTTCGACTATCAAAGGGTGAAATTGGAAAATATTCATTTTTTCATATATTTAACTATTGGCATATATTTATATTTATGCATATATTTATATATATGATATATTAAATATTATATTTTTTGATATATTTAACCATTATATATTAACTATTATATATTGATTATGTATAAAAATTATATATTTATTATATATTGATTAAATTATATAATTTTATAATTTATTGGGGTTGGGAAAGCACACATGTCCTTGCTACATTATTGTAGCTGAAACATCGCGCTTGCAAGAATATAAGTAGCGCTGGCCAGAAGACGAGCACAACAATTTTTTGACGATCATGCTATTATAAGTTTATGTGGTATTGAATATTTCAATAAAAACATTGATTTGTAAATAATTTTTAGCAATCTGACAATAAAAACAATAACATTTAAATAATGTCTATATTCCGTAATTAGAATTTGAAACGAGATTCAAGAACGACAAACTTTATAGATTCCGGCTGATCCGATATGTGAAATATGCTTATACTTAAAAGCACACGAGATAGCAAATCAAAGGTCCGCAGAATTCAAAATGACAATTTGAGGAGAGCGCATAAGACTTTTACAAACGTTTTAAGGATACATGTGAAAAGAGTCCGTCATATTGATTTTTTTCGATTTGATTGTAGGTCAGCAAGAGTAGAAAACAGTCAAGAGTTGACTATTTAAAATTAAAAGCCTTAATATTGTCATATGCATGTATAATACACTTAGTAATTTAATGAACACAATAAAACACAGAGAAATTTGCGGTTATTCATTAATAGTTGTTGACAAGCACTATGCTGCAATATCGGCAATTTGTGTTACTAAAAGCCATAGGCGTTTATCAGGTTATTTATCCGCCTTTAAATAAGGCGGATAAATTTACCGCCTTACATTTATCAAAAATAATCAACTGGTGCACTAAATGAAAGACACCCGATACCACGAACTCCATAGCAAAAAAATAAAAGTATAATTACATCAATAATAATTTACAATCACTTGTAGTTGATTAATACAAATTACAATTTTAACAAGCATTCCATTGTAATTTAACTTTTTGGACAAACTAAATTGGAACTAAATTAGCAAGTAGAATTTTTACCCCTCTTGAATTCAAGAATAAGCCAGCGATATGTAAAGTATAGATGATTTTGGCTGTCTAAACCACGAGTGTATTCATATAATTCTCTATCAGTGAGATAGAGTATGGATTCGATAAGTGTGAATTGATATTCAAGATCCTTGCTATTTAGAGAAAAATGTGCTGAATGCTTTTTCATCATTTCACAAAAGCATTCGTATGTTAGATAACCTAAATATTTAAAGAAAAAAAACATATTAACGTTTGAAGATATTAAAAAACGGAAATTAGTGTAAACAATTATGAATATTTTCAAATATAACTTTAATTATGAGAATTGACAATAAAAATGAAATGAATTTTGATAAAAATTAAATTTATTTAATAGCTTTTAACTTTTTTCGTTTAAAAACGACCAAGTTGATCTAAAAATTATAGTGATTTATTTAAAAATGATGTTTTTCGATCTTATAATTGAATCCAATTTAGTATTTAACTGAAATACCAAAAAAACTTATACAAGAAAGAATCAATCACTTTACATTTTTATGCATTTAATTTCCAAATTCGCAATGACTTTAATAAGTCAATATATAACAAAAATCAACAAAAAAGTATTAAAAAACCGCAAGGCTATTTTGTTTCTTTATTATGATTAAAATAAGTTTATATACGGAATTAACACAATTAATAAAATTAATTGTATTAATTGTTTATTTGTTAACAAATAAAATTAATTGTGTCAAATAAATTTATTTGTGTCAAATAAAAGTATTTCAAAAAGTAGAAGTATTAAATGAGGTTATCACTTAAAAATTCATATGTTTATGAAAACTAGTTGATAGCATGGTCATATCAGATACAAGTATTAATATTTTGTTTTTTAAAAATTAATTAATAAAACTAATATATTAATATATAAATACAAAAAACATCTTAATTTATTTATAATAATGTATTATTAATATTGCAATATTGACGAGTAAAGTGTTTGTGATAAACATATCACTTGATCACTTAGTAAGAAATACATACTTAGCATACTTTGTTAATATTAACAAAACAATGATTTCAATTATTTCTTTTATCAATGCAAATTCTTATTTTAATTACAAAGTTTATCAGAAAATTCCCTAAGCGTACGCATTTTTTAAACATGGATGTTTGTATTGAACAATACAAACATGGTAATCACGGAAAAATGGTAATCACGGAAAATTAGTGAGTTATATTTATCTCAGAAAAAATTAAAGAATAAAGAAAAATTATTAAGTAAAATGATTTCTTTAGCGAACAAAACTGCAAATTTAAAGTATAACACAACGGGAAAAAACATTTTTTTACAGTAATTTTGAAATTCAAATAAAATACTCAGTCGATATTTCAAACGTTTATGCTCTCAGAAGCACGAAATGACACAGAAATTTTGATAATATAATAGTTTTATAACTAATTAATTCAAAGTTTCATGAAGCATTTATTTTTTTAGAAGCATTTATTTTATCAATACTTATGTTGTCAAAGCATTTATGTTATCAAAATTTATGATATCATAATTTATGTTATCAATGTTTATGTTCTAAAGCATTTACCTTATCAAGCATATCTTATCTATATTTATGTTGTCAAAGCATTTATGTTATTAAAATTTATGGTATCATTATTTATGTCATCAATGTTTATGTTTTATCACAATTTATGTTATCATTATTTATGTTATCAATGTTTATGTTTTAAAACATTTACCTTATCAATCATATCTTATCTATATTTATGTTGTCGAAGCATTTATTTTATCATTATTTATGTTATCATTATTTATGTTCATAAAGTTTATTTTTTTAAACATTTACCTTATCAAACATATCTTATCTATATTTATGTTGTCAAAGCATTTATGTTATCAAAATTTATGATATCATAATTTATGTTATCAATGTTTATGTTCTAAAGCATTTACCTTATCAAGCATATCTTATCTATATTTATGTTGTCAAAGCATTTATGTTATCAAAATTTATGGTATCATTATTTATGTCATCAATGT
Organism: Pomphorhynchus laevis; assembly: GCA_012934845.2. Lineage (NCBI taxonomy): Eukaryota > Metazoa > Acanthocephala > Palaeacanthocephala > Echinorhynchida > Pomphorhynchidae > Pomphorhynchus > Pomphorhynchus laevis. Next base: position 2,518 of record WNNJ02001092.1, on the reverse strand, counting down.
TTATGTTTTATCACAATTTATGTTATCATTATTTATGTTTTAATGTTTATGTTTTAAAGCATTTACCTTATCAAGCATATCTTATCTATATTTATGTTGTCGAAGCATTTATGTTATCATTATTTATGTTATCAATGTTTATGTTTTAAAACATTTAAGTTATCGAGCATATCTTATCTATATTTATGTTGTCATGGCATTTATTTTATCATTATTTATATTGTCAAAGTATTTATGTTATCACAATTTATGTTATCATAATTTATGTTATCAATGTTTATGTTCTAAAGCATTTACCTTATCAAGCATATCTTATCTATATTTATGTTGTCGAAGCATTTATTTTATCATTATTTATGTTATCATTATTTATGTTCATAAAGTTTATTTTTTTAAACATTTACCTTATCAAACATATCTTATCTATATTTATGTTGTCAAAGCATTTATGTTATCAAAATTTATGGTATCATTATTCATGTCATCAATGTTTATGTTTTATCACAATTTATGATATCATTATATATGTTATCAATGTTTATGTTTTAAAACATTTACCTTATCAAGCATATCTTATCTATATTTATGTTGTCGAAGCATTTATGTTATCATTATTTATGTTATCAATGTTTATGTTTTAAAACATTTACGTTATCGAGCATATCTTATCTATATTTATGTTGTCATGGCATTTATTTTATCATTATTTATATTGTCAAAGTTTTTATGTTATCACAATTTATGTTATCATAATTTATGTTATCAATGTTTATGTTCTAAAGCATTTACCTTATCAAGCATATCTTATCTATATTTATGTTGTCTAAGCATTTATGTTATCAAAATTTATGGTATCATTATTTATGTCATCAATGTTTATGTTTTATCACAATTTATGTTATCATTATTTATGTTCATAAAGTTTATTTTTTTAAACATTTACCTTATCAAACATATCTTATCTATATTTATGTTGTCAAAGCATTTATGTTATCAAAATTTATGGTATCATTATTTATGTCATCAATGTTTATGTTTTATCACAATTTATGATATCATTATTTATGTTATCAATGTTTATGTTTTAAAACATTTACCTTATCAAGCATATCTTATCTATATTTATGTTGTCGAAGCATTTATGTTATCATTATTTATGTTATCAATGTTTATGTTTTAAAACATTTACGTTATCGAGCATATCTTATCTATATTTATGTTGTCATGGCATTTATTTTATCATTATTTATATTGTCAAAGTATTTATGTTATCACAATTTATGTTATCATTATTTTTGTTCACTAAGTTTATGTTTTAAAACATTTACCTTATCAAACATATCTTATATATGAACAGTCACTAGCTGTGACTGTTTTCCTTTATTTTTTCGGTGCATTTGTTTGCATATCTATTCATTTTGTTGTTACTTCTCTCATGTCCCTCAGGTTGCCTGCAAGAATTGTTAACGGGGTGGATATATTCCTGTACACCAAGCGATTCTTCTACGAAGACGATCCTGCTTCGCGTAAGTTTTATAAAATTACAGGTGTGTCTCAAGGTTCCCCACTGTCTCCTATCTTGTATCTTGATGCATTTATTGTATTATTTTTACCTTATCAACGTGATCAACATCTAGTGGTTTAAGTTGTTTCTTAAAATCGTTTCTCCAAATATTCATCTTAATTTTTACAAATAGCAGGTAATAGTCTTTAATGGTGTACCTGTAACAAAGAAACAATTAATGAGACTAGTAATATCATCTCTCTCATCCATGATTAACAATCAACCCCTCCATGTCTTTATACTTTGAGTAAGATATCTGGGATTTACCATCACGGTTAGAAGGTTATCCAGATCCAACTTGAATCGTTTTAAAAGTGCCCTGAAGAGAGCAAGGTAGACCCTGAAACGGACCAGCGATAGTGTTTTGGTTCGCCTTTGGTGCACCTGGGCAATGTCGCGACTTGTCTGCTTTACAAGTAGACGGCCTCCTGATCAAAGACCAATATTTCCTGGTCTTTGATCAAAAAATTGATTGATCAAAAATTAAAAGGATAAAAATCTTTGATCTCATGATCAAAGATCAAAGATTTCTTGGTCTTTGATCAGTTGATGTAAACTTTATGTGCACAAAAGGAAAAGATATTTCGTAGACATTGTTCATTCTGTATCTCGAGTAAATAGTGTATCACAAAAGTTGAATTATGTCTGGATGGGTAAAGGTGGAAAAGGACTTGAAAAGGGAGGTGTAAAGGGTCAAGGAAGGTTCTTCGTTATAATATCCAAGGAATCACAAAGCCTACAATTAGGCGATTGGCTAAATTAGGTGGCGTAAAGAGGATCTCAGGATTGATCTACGAGAAAACAAGGAACGTAATGAAGTCATTACTGGAAAGCGTTATTGGTGATGCAGTTGCTGATAGAACGCAAGAACCGAAAGCGAAAAACCGTCACCGCGATAGATGTGGTTTATTTTCTGAACAGACAAAACCGCACTCTGTACGGACTCTGTGGTTA